>JAPYZR010001402.1:0-21769 GCA_030522945.1 Trichopria nigra | reverse complement strand
GGCACTACCACATTCATATACGCGTTGGCTTTTAAATGAGTCTCGCGAGGAAAGAAATATAAATATTACTGTTCTCAACGAGAGCCGCGCGACAACTGAGAAAAAAAAAAAAAAAAAATAAAAAAATAAATAAATCAATTTTTGTTGAATAATATTATTGCTTCGTTAAATTACCTTGGACTAGGCAATGTGCCAGTAGATCCTATCGTAGCTTGTGCAACAGAGACTAAGCGAAATAAAGCTTCTTTATACTGGCTTCTCATTGTCTCAAATTCGACTCTGTTATATGTACCATCGATTAAATTCAATTTATGAAGCTGTTCGGAAAGAGCTGTAATATATAAGAAGTAATATTCAGATTTTTTTTCAGTCAGCATTAGTTAAATTTAAATACAACGGCTGTTCTTAATAATAATAAAGAACCCATCAACTTATTAACCTTCATTTTTTTAATTATTAGCCAATGCATACTAACTTTAACAGATAAAAATAAATAATAAAAACATTTGACATATACTTATATCTTCCTTTATAGAAGAAAATATTAATTCACTTTTATATACTTACTAGGTACATTAAATTAATCATGCACTTATATATTATTGCACTTGGAAAACATAGTTCTTAAGAATGTTATGCTCATATCTTATATTAGAAACGAGATTGTGATATTTAGCTAATTGTGATACAAAATTAATCGTCTTCATATGAACAGTATATTTAGAATATTTCTCTTTATTCAAATTTATCCGATGTCATATGTTGCCTTCAATCGTATAATATATATTGAAACCAGAGTAATAATTTTGCATCTTAAGTAATACGTTATTTTCATAGCTTGCTATAACATGAATAATTTTTTATACGATTTCATTTCACTCTACAATCAAGATCATTCAAATAGATGCGCAGTGATATTAATGGTTTTCAAAATTGTGGTTATGTACATCCTTTTTATATGTGGAAACAACAATTATTGGAATGTATTATTACTATCTTCTCTTGTATCTATGAAAACGTTTAAAACGATCAATTTCACATGAAAATTGGCTAATAAATATAGTGCTTTGTCCGTTCATTAAGTAAATAAATAAATTTCTTTCAAAAGTGGAAACCAATCGAATGGACATTGAAAATTTTGTACACGATCTCGTTTATTGGGTAGATTTCCCTATAATATTTAAAATGAAATCTGTACATTAATTTTCAGAGAATAATTACCGATGAACACTTTGAATATAGCGTAATTGAACTATGTAATACATTTACAATGTAAACGTTTGAATTTAACTTGATTATATAAAATAAATTTTGCATTTTTTCATGCACACACACCTAAATACAGTTTTTCGCAGTGATCTGGATCTTTTTCTGAAAGAGCACACAGCTCATAAAGTAATGAACCAATAAGTAAACTCGTTGAACTTGAAACATATCTTTCAACGATCGGTCCATTGTTGTGAAACTTTGAATTTTTCCCTGTACATTTTCTGATCCAACTTTTGTCACCTGCGAATAAGAAGATCCTACACTATTACAGAAACCAGGAACTGCAGACTTTTATATTTATTCATAGAAGAAAATACTTGTGAAAATAAATCATTCTAATTTCAAACAGTCACTTTGAAATTAGAATTAACTTCACAGTGAATTTCATTAAAATTAAAAGAAAATTTACAGGTACATATAACGAGTAAACATATGACTCTTTACCTTTGTCAAATGATATTACAGTCGATAAAGCAGACCAAGGATTATCTTCAAGTTCGAGTGATTTTGACGTATCACTACCTACTGTGCTCATGATCGAATTTTGTGTATTCAATTTTAAAACAATCCAATTGTTGATTGTGTGTCAATATAAATATTTATTTATTTATGAAAACGTAGCACAATATTCCACCGAACGTTCTGTTTTCATCAGTCGTAATAACTCGTCAGCATAAGAAACGTGTCTAAACTGGTCTGAATTCTGAGGCCTCAGCATGCTTGGAGATGTCATGATGGTATATACTAATAAGAGAGGTATTACAACTAGGAGGATGAGCAGTAGACGGCCAATCACAACACAGTAAGTCTTTTTGAGGCGGTTCTCGGGTTCTGTGAACAACTGAACACACATGCATGGTGTAAATGGTGTAAACGACCTAACTGAGCGGTCGTATGTCACTTGGTATGGATGCAACCAATGGGAAAATCTTTCCGAAATTCAGTTCGAAACCGCATAATTTCAAACGGTGGAAAAACTTGAAATTCACACTGATTTATATATCCATTGAAAATGAATTATAAAAAATTCAATTTTTGGTACCAATTATGCATATATACATTTCTTGAAATAATAATCAGTGGAAAATATTCAAATAAACGGAAATAGTTTTTCCAGGCCCTATATACAAAAGCGGAAATTGATGTTTTCGATATAACATCCATTTTAAATATATAGGAAAAGTAAAACTGAACAAACATTAATTAAATTTATTAAAAATATTTACGTGATTAGAAATAATTACATTTTACTTATAATTCACATCTTCTGAAGCAAACCGTATTAATTTAAGGTTATAGATATCGGCTTCATGCTAAGAAGCGCCGGGTGCGTATTTTTTTTAATTTTTCATAAACTCTCTTTTCATATTGTTTTCATTTTTGCTTCTTTTTAAACAATTATATATATATATATATATATATATTTTTTTTTTTTACATTAAAATTGTTTGTATTAAATGTTATGTTTTTCATTGAGTTTGTAAACCTTAATTTATGTTATTGACCTTTTTAATTGTATTTCTTTACTAGGGTAATATTTATTCGATGGCACACAGTAATCCACAAATATACATTGAAAACAAAATTGCAATATTTTTTGATACATCTGAATCCCTCAAAAGTGTATTTATGTCTCAAAAAGTATTCAAAGCTAACAGTTCATATCACAAATAGATGTGGAAGCTTGTGAATCGGTTTCAACACATCTTCGAACATTATTTAGTTTTCTTACCACGGAAATGTACAAATATGTATTAAGAAGGATTACAGATTGAAATTGCACAGAAATGAATTTAATTGAATTACAAATTTAAATTTATTTCAATACGTCTGAAACTATTATTTTTTTATTTATAAGTACGTTTAATTCCGAACTGTTGTATTTCGTATATTTCTTCGAAATGTATTAAAAACATTGGTGAGACTTTTTGTAGATTCAAGTTTATTAGTATTTTCACGTTTTATTATATTTTGTGTTCGTACAAATGATGTGATATTTCAATTACAATCTATCAGAAAGGTAAAAAATATTTACATACATAAATAAAAAAATGGCAAAGTTTCCAAAAACGAGGGGTTTCTCACTATAAATAATAACAAAAATTTTAAATAACGAAAATATCAGTACGATTATAGAAAGCATCAAAGCAATATTTCTCCCAGCACAATTTATTAAAAGGGGTTAAAAACCAAAGAAAGATTAAAATTACTATTACAGCAATATTTTGCTTTGCGGTTTACTTCAACTCACGTGGTTTAGTCCCTTTTAATCTATTGTGGTTTACTGGGGCGTGAACAATGTGTGGTTACATTTTTAAGATGGTTTCATTGCTTTCAGTAAAGTCACCACTGCAGAGCTTATACCATGAGCGATGTCAGCCAGTCAGCAGCTGATATACATATTATTTATATTATGTATATGTACATACATACAAATATGTGCGTAAAAGAAATTTCATGCAAATTAAGGCACTTAATATATTTGTTCGAATAATTTTTTAACGTTAAAATAATAAGTGATAGTATTTAAGATTTAGTAATAATACATGCAGTGTGGTTTTATAAAAATGTACAGTTATTTTTATTTAAATAAATTCTATTCTATTTTATTTATAAGCAATAAATCGTAGAAACATTTTAAAATGTGTATTTTATGTATTATGTTTCTCTTTCTTTATAAAGAAAGTAAACAAATTCCTTTTAATGAAAAACAATATTTCATAATAGTTTATATCAATTTAATATGGACGATATCCCGAAGGATATGTGCCAGGTTTTGAAGGATCTTTAGTGAACATATCAGAACAGGGTTTACTAGCTTCATCTCTTGCTTGTTCAGGCGTGAGTTTTTCATTCTCACTTGGATGTAAAGGCTCTCCATTAGGGTCTAAATTTCCTTTCTTAAAGTCCTCGACCATTTTAGGCAAGTAAATGGCGTTAAACAAATCTTGAGGAGTGAACTTTGATTGGGTTACTCTCTGAGATCTGTATGACACATACGGTTTCAATTTAAATCCTTCAAGAGAAGGAACAATTATTTCCGGTATCATTTCCGGAATAGGAATAAATTCATTCATTTCATTACGATAACCTGGTTCTCTATTTCCTCGACCTGTGGGAAAGAAGAAATTGCAGTAGTTTACATTAATAACAGTTAATATTATAGAACTTACTATGATAATATTCCTTGTCTCTCTTTACGTGTTGGGTTTCTTTAAATATCCTTGTGCCACGCTTATTGTATACTGGAAATTTACGGAAATTCCGTTTACCATAGCACGAACAACTGGTCGAGATGCTTCGACACAAAATAAGACATGTGGATGCCATGTTTGTAGCTACATTAAAAAATAAATGAAATTATTGCACCTATGAGAAAACTGACAGGTTATGTTCACTCAATTAATGTATATATTTAATATATCTTTATGAGAATTAGAATAATACTCAATGCCTATAACTTATATAAAAGAAGCAATTGGGTACGAATAATTCGATTCTATTTGATTATAGTGTACTATATCCATATATTCTAAGGTACCTTTTAATTATATTATTTGTTTATGTAATTTCCTTTTTTATTAGATATGCTTGTCGGCAGAGAATATTAGAATCAGTGTAATATAAGGGTGGTATATGCACTTGTGATGTGATAAAGTTCGATCTTCATGTAAAACAACGAATTAAAAAACACACAAATGTACAGTATCATGCGTACATATGCGGGTATTCTCAATTCGTAACTGAACATATATGATATGATCGTAAAGAAGGTTGGGTTTTCGCTTGCTGCTGATGGTGCGCGAGAAACTCGAGAAATATGAAAGATAACCTAAATTTATAACGATGGAAAATATGTATACAATATACGCTTAGGAAATTATTTTAAAGAAATTAATTGTATTTTATATATACATATAAAATATACACGTTAAGCGTACGGTAACATATTTTAATTTTAACGTTGATATATGTAAATCATATCGTTATGGACCATCGCAGTGCAGAATATATGAGTGATATTGTCTTAGAAGGGAAAAAACCTAATAAAGTATTAGATACGTAAGTATTCTTTGTTAAACTCTTAACGTGTGATTTACAAAATAAAAAAATATATAACTTATATAGAGGTTAGTGCAAAAATGTTGAATGAATATTTATACTTTAAAGAAATAAAAATAAATTAATTTATCAGTCCTTAAACTAAATGAAAAATAATTAACATGCTGACGTTTCGATCCCAGGTGTGGATCCTCTACTGGAAGCAAAATAAAAATAAATAAATGAATGAATATTTATACTTTACAACAATACGCACCTCTAGACATGCTTTTATGTTCATTCGAATAGTATTGATTAGAGCAATATTTGAAAAATAAGAATTCAAGTTTATATTAAAAGGTTTATATCTATACAACAGATTATTGTACATATTCATAGAGCGTTTCCGTACCTTCGAGATTTTTGTTTCTTAAGACAGTTCCAGTGATAAATTTAACAAAAATTATTCAAATTTTCAAAATGTACAAATAAAATTGAATTATCCCTGCGCGTTACTTATTCTTTGTCTTCTTTTAAGACGGTCATAAATACAATAAAAAGTAGAAATTGTGCAAATTAATATAATAATTTATTTAAAACTTTAACTATTTTCATGGCCGTTACAGTTCATTAAATTGATCTTATATATATTAACTTTGACATAAATGTCAAGCTCTTCTTTCAAGCCCAACGTTTCGACCTTTTGTAGGTCCTCCCCAGGGGCATCATGTATGAGCCATGAATAAAGTTTTAAATAAATTATTAGTAACGGTTCATATAAGAAGAAAATTATTATTTTAAATAATAATAATAATAACAATAATAATCGTTTTTATTGTGTTATAAAGTTACATACACAAATGGCAAGGCACAGCATATAGATGCTGTTTTAGAGCCTGATCAACTAATTTCGAATAAATAGTAATATTTCGCACATTTAAAAATATTTTATCCTATACAATAATGAACAAACTTTGCTAAAGTATATATTTATTTCACAGCTCAAGTTCAAACAAATTTATTTCAACTAAATCTACAATCAAACCAATCAATCCAAGTCAAGATGTACCAAAGTCAGGAGAAAAAGGTTATGTTTCTCGTAAAGTTGAAATGCAGACGTTACAGATATCTGCAAAGGCGGAAAAACAATTATATGATACGCTGAAGCAAGTTTCTGGCCCAGTTAGTTGGTTTAATCTTTTTTTTACATAAAAACAACTTTACTCTATTTTATTATGATAATAAATATATATTGAACTGTTCTTAGGATTTTAAACTCGCAGATGCATCCGAGTTCAAGAATAAAATTGCCAATGTGGATAGACATTACTGGATTCAACGAGGAAACTTAGTTATAAAAGGCGTGACTAATTACTCATCAAAAGATAATAGGCCATTAATGCAAGATGAAATAACAAAACAATTTGCTACATCTAAACTGGAGAGTTACAGGTCGGTGGAAAGAATAGAACTCAGTTTGTAATAACTTTAACGCATTATTAACTTCTAGACAAAATTTATAACACATTAAACACGATTTTATAGTAATTATGTACTCACTAATTGTTTACAATATTTTGAATTATTACTGTAAATAGCTTTCATTCGGTGCATTGCGAGCAAGCATTAAAGTATACAAATGGTAATGTGGGAAAAGCACTAGAAGTTTTGTTTGACAAATACTATGGACTGGGTAAACAGAAAAATCAAAAATATTCTGACGAAGATATAAATGATCTTCTACAGAGAAGAAGCGAAGAAAAAGAAGCTCTAGAGTCAATTTATGGAGATTCGTTTGTTGAGGAGATTAAAAATAAAATTTGGACAATTACGTTAAAACTAGATTATCTGGTCGAAAGTAAGGATACAAAACCAAAGCCAAAAATTAAGCCTAAAGTTCCTATGAAAGAAGTGTGCCGACTATATATGGTTGGAAAATGTAAATATGGAATAAAATGCAGGTTTCTTCATCAACAACCAGCTGCAGAAACACCGGAGCCTAAAAAAATAGATTCGTCATTCACTTTAGAAATTAGGTTCCCAGACGGTAAGTATAATAGTGATGATGTTAAAGTATTTAATCTATGATATAATTAATAAAAATTATTTTGATCTTATCACTCAGTCGAAAATAATAAATTGGTATAATTTGTTTAGTTGGTGAGCTGAGTCAAATGTGTTGCAATTTAATGAATAATGTGACAACGTTTCGGTGACATAGCAAGTCTGTAAGATCTCGACAATGGTGCTATGTCACTGAAACGTCGTCACATTATTCATTAAATTGCAATACATTTGACTCAGCTCAGCGACTAAACAAATTGTACAAATGTATTATTTAATCTATGCTTTTTAAATCAAATGAAAGTTCGTTGATATTTATTAGACGTGTTGATGACATAAATATTTAATGTTTATTACAATATTTGACAGATTCTCATTATCCTTTCGAACCACCATATATTTTCTTTTACAAAAACGACTCAACATTTTCACGACTCACAAGTTTGAGAATAGGAAGGAGACTGTATGAAGAAGCGTGTTCGTTTTGCGAAGATGGAACTCCGTCGATATTTCCTATTATTTCTCTTCTCGAAGATGCTCATGCGATCGAAATTTTCCTAAAAGAGAATAGAGAAGAATTCTTAAACGAACATGATTCGCTGTTTCCAAATACCCAGGAGTCAGGAAAAGAAATGGGACCATCGCATTATGAAAGAGGGTCTACAAAAAAACGAAACGAAGACAAAGATTCTTGGGATGAAATTGTTAAACAAGATGATGAAATTAAAATGAAATTCTTGGATCGGCAGACGAGTTTTCGGTATAAAAAAATGAAAGAAGTTAGAAGAACACTTCCTGCATGGAAGAAAATGACTGACGTGCTGAAGACGATACATGAGCACCAAGTTACTGTCATTTCTGGTGACACAGGATGCGGTAAAAGTACTCAGGTAATTTTTCTATGGACTTTAAAAATTTCTTTATTAAATATTTGAATGATAAACTTTTACAAAGAATTAATGCTAAAAATGGTAAGGTTAAAATATGTAATTCGATTGAAAATGAAAAAATCATCAATTCAGATGTCAGTATTTTAATCCATTTATGCCATTAAGAAAATATAATCAATTTCCTCGTGTTGTACGTAAAATACATTGTATATTGTATCACTTTTGGAACTTTCTTTTCTACAAGTAATATCTATTACCCTAACCGGTTAACTAACTCTTGCATGGTGCATAGATCCCTCAATTTATATTGGACGACTGGCTACTGAATAGAGATAACGAAACCAAAGAACACGCAGAGATTGTTTGCACTCAGCCTCGTAGAATAAGCGCAATTGGAGTTGCAGAAAGAGTTGCTGCTGAACGGGATGAACGAGTCGGAAATACGGTTGGTTACCAAATTCGCTTAGAAAGCAAAGTGTCGAAATTTACAAGGTTAATGTACTGCACGACGGGAATATTGCTGCAAAGATTGTCAGGTGATCCGGAATTGAAGTCTGTAAGCCATATTATCGTCGATGAGGTGCACGAAAGAAGTGTCGAAAGGTAAGTCCTGTGTTTTAATCATTTATTAATTTAATAAAATTATAAAATACAATAAATATTATTTGTCATAATAAGTATAACATGAAATATAATCAGTCGTTCTTGTTCCTCTGCAGCGACTTTTTATTAATGCTGCTGAAAGATCTCGTAGCCCGTAGAACTGATTTAAAAGTAATCTTAATGAGTGCCACATTGAAGGACGACGAATTCGTTCGTTACTTCGGTAATAAACAACACGTTCCTGTCGTCGACATTCCTGGCAGGACCTTTCCCGTGAAACAATTATTTTTAGAAGATTTAATCGAGTATTCGAATTATATGCTTGAAGAAAATTCAAAATACTCCCGCAAGGCAAAAAGAGTCGACTGGGAACAAGTCGAACTCGAATTACTGACCGTCGATGTACAATGCTCACGAAATATTACGCCAAAAAACACAATTTCTGATGACAATTTGACGTTCCCTCAGGTAATGGGTCGATATTCTGAATATTCCACGAAGACTTTAAAAAATTTGTATCTCATGGATCATGAACAGATAAACTTAGAATTACTGGAACATACTATTGTCTGGCTAGTCGATGGTGACCATGACTATCCGAGAACTGGATCTATTTTGGTAAGAATACGTTTTTTCTTGTTTACTACAAAAAAAAAAGCTAAATATTTTTTAATGGAACAGCGTAATAAAAACATTATTATCATTCGCCAGGTATTTTTACCCGGATACGCTGAGATAATGGCTTTGAGGGACGCACTGAATACCAACAAACTATTTTCTTCCAAGAGTGGCAATTTCCTCATCGTACCTCTTCATTCGACACTCAGTGCAGAAGAGCAGGCTTTAGTTTTTCGAAAAGTAAAGCCGGACGTTCGTAAAATCGTTCTCAGTACAAATATTGCCGAAACTTCCATTACCATAGATGACTGCGTTTTCGTCGTCGATACCGGAAAAATGAAAGAGACGCGATTTAATACAAATCTGAATATGGCTAGCTTGGAAATGTGCTGGATCTCCCAAGCAAATGCTAAGCAACGAAAAGGTCGCGCGGGTCGTGTGATGCCTGGTGTGTCTATTCATCTTTACACTTCACACAGGTCAGTGATTCTAACTTTTTCCCCTTAGTTTTTAAATTTTCCAAGAAAGAGCGCAAGGTCTACGTTTTTTACAATTTCAAATTGCCAGCAAGGAATTGATAACTTTCTATTATTGTAGATTCCAGCATCAATTTTCTACTCAGCCAGTACCCGAGATTTTGAGAATTCCTCTGGAATCATTGCTCTTAAGAGTCGCAATACTCGATGAGGGAAAACCGTCAGATTTCGTTGCTATTTTAGGTAAGTAAAATGTAATGTTGATTTTATTTTGTTAAAAATAGCTATACGAATAATAAGTTGTACGTGAAGAACAATTTAGCCAAAGATGAGAGAAAATTGGTAGTCATTTAAACTAATCGATTCGCAGTTATGAGGCACTTTTAATTATGAGTCTGTTTATGAAATAAGGTGAAATGTCAAAACACAAATGACAAAAATGGTTTCCAATTGGTTTTTTGCCTACATTTGTTGACTTTAAATCCCACACAAGTTTCGATTGTAATGGGAAGGAGCAATATAATGCTTTTTAATGCGAATGGAAACGTATCATAAGTACTTCTTTGTTAATAGGGAAAATGTTGGAGCCTCCAGATGCAATAAACATTACTGCTGCGGCTAAGAGGTTGCAGGACGTTGGTGCTCTAGATCAATATTACGCTTTAACTCCTCTTGGACATCATTTGGCAGCGTTGCCCGTGGATGTGCGAATTGGAAAACTCATTGTTTTCGGCGCCATCTTTTGTTGCATGGACTCTGCTCTTACTATTGCAGCTTGCCTCTCACATAAGAGTCCTTTCATCACTATAATGGACAAGAAGCATGTGATCGATGCTAAGAGAAAAGAATACGCAACAGCGAACTCGGATCAATTGACGACTTTGAGAGCATATCGGGTAAACTTTTTCAATACTTGCCGTGTTTATCAATTTAGCAAATTTTATCGAAAGCTGATTGATATTTCTATAACAGAAAAAAAACTCGAAACAATAAATTCATATTTGTCTTTTTCTAGAAATGGCTGGAAGTCAGTTCTCGTGGTTATGCCGCAGCTCAAGCATTCGCCTATGAAAACTTCTTGTCGATAAAAACACTGCAAACGCTAGCAGATATAAAATATCAATTGCTAGAACTACTAGTTTCTATTGGTTTTGTGCCAGTAAACCTACCAAAAAGGAAAATGGGCATGGATAAAGTACTTGAAGTAACTGGAGCTGAGCTCAACGCCAATAACGAAAATTGGAAACTCTTACAAGGACTTTTATGCGCGGCGTTGTATCCAAATGTTGTTAAAGTATTTACGCCTGAAAAGTCTTTTCAAGTGCAATCAGCGGGTGCCGTGCCGAGGCAGCCTAAAGCCCAAGAACTTAGATTTCAAACTAAGCAAGATGGTTTTGTGAACCTTCACCCTTCTTCGATCAACTTCGGTATTAGTCATTTTACCACCCCGTATTTAGTGTATCAAGAAAAAATTAAGACGAGTAAAGTATACATCAGAGAAGTGTCTATGGTACCGGCACTGGCGCTCATTTTGTTTGCCGGTTATGACACCCAGATTAAGTGTCATGGTGATACTACCATACTTTCTCTGGAGGACGGTTGGATTCTTTTTGCCGTCGAGTCGCACCGAGTAAGTACCTTCAAATTGTTTATTTTTCAATATTCGATAAATAGAATATTAAAATAAATGAATCTTGCTATTATCTTTAAATCGATCATCTCATCAGTCTTCTAGCCGCAATCATATTAACAATTATATTTAAAAATCGACTAATAACATTGTACAATTTATAACATATTTATAACACAATTTTAAAAACAACTAACGTAGTAAATTTTGTTGAAAGTTCTAATATCGCAGAAATCATTTTCAAGAAATGGTATTTAATAAAAATATTGTATGTATTTTCAGGTCGCTCAATTGCTAAAGCTAATGAGGATCGAGCTTGTTGAATTGCTGCAGAAAAAAATGGAAGATCCTCTTTTGAACCTTCTTAATAATCAGGATGGAAAGAAGATAATACAGACAATTGTTAATGTTGTTACGAAGGAATGACTGGGTGCGCGAATATAGAAAGTGTTCAATGACGAACCTCGCAGAAACGATATAATTGTCAGGTTTATTTTTGTTTCAGTTTTCCGTTCATTGCTCATTGAAGTGAATGTACGTGAAATGATTACTACGAGCTATGTCAAATGTTTCGAATCGCGTATCATATATTTTTTAGCACACCTGCGGAAAGCATGCAGATAGAGCAATTTCTCATCATCGAAAAGAGGAAGGCTGTAATGATTTATAAGTGCAATTAACTTTTCATAGATGCAAAGGAGTTTCGATGAAGTACATTTTTTATCGTTGAATAATATTAATGCATTGGACCTGCTTCCTCGTATGATATTTAAAACTCGTGCTCCTCACTAGCAATGCAAGAAAAAGTGCGAGTACCTAGTGTAATTAAGAGGAAATGAGAAAAGATTAAATAACAGCAGGTCCCGGAATTTTACTGGTCCCGAAACTACTGAATGCAAAGGGGAGTGTACAGTAATTATGTATTAATATTGTAAATATTTAAAAAGTTATATTAAAATATATATTCGCGTGTTTTGCAAACATCGATACTCTTTCCAGACCAAGTGTTCAATTCTTTATCGATGCCGCCAATGGGTTGTGAGTATCGTGAATAATGATTGCGACCTCGACAGTTTTACTATGAAACCAGATAAATTTTGTTTACCATAGTTTAAAATTTTATTTTTATTGTCTGTTTCATCATTCATCTTTGTGCGAAAAGAATTATTTTATAATGCAGTAAAGAGATTTTGGATTTATAACTTCTGCATGAAAATATTGAAAGTTGTTTTTAATGAAAATTGAATTTTAGCACACGTAATGAGATTGTGATTCTTTTCTTGGAATTACAAATTTCAAAGTATAGAATTTAATGATTTATCGCACCGCAAAAACCAATATCGATTATTTGGTAATGTTGGATTTTTGTTAGAAGCGTTACTGCAATATTTGTAGTAACGCTTTGATTATATTTTGTGTCACACAAAAAAACGATTTGATTATTTTTTAACGTTGAAATTGTACAGGTGCATGTATGCACGGAAAAGCAAAGCAGTTCGCGAACAACATCAGTGTAACTAAGCATGTAAATATATATAAACAATAATTGTTGTGTAAATAGATGGCTTTGAGAATATATATATTAAAATATTTTTTCATTCTAATGGTGTGGTTTTTATTAACATTTTTACCTCATTTATATTACAAATAAAAATAATACTTTTCTATGCTTCCCCGTCATTCTCATCAAATCTATTTTTAAAATCTCATTCGTTTAACTGGGATTTTGTAACCTCCAATTCACGGTTCATCGAAATATGATTCCTAAACTCCCATATTATTTAATGGAATTTGAATGGATTCGCGAGAATCAACCTATTGTTTATTTTTATATTTTTGATCTTTTTGATATTGAATTTATCAGCGACCCGGAAAACCCCCAGTAAGGCCGAAGTCCCATGGACAGGAATTTTACTGCTGCGCGCGGAATTGATATTCACGAATCACGACACGTAAAATTGTCCGTTGCGGTTGCGTCGTTCCGACACAAGCAATAATGGGGGTGCGAGCTATACACGGCGTAACGTGTATGCGATAGAACACTGTATATACATATACATATTTGACGTTTGACCACGTTTGACGATGACATTGTCGGCAAAATAATGTAAAATTGCAAATCAAAAAGATACGAATATACGTGTACATATGTACAGCTTTCTTAATATTTTTATAACATATTACTGAAGTTGTTAAATACATTCTATAATTATGGATATCCCTATCACTGCGGACAATCTTTCAGAAATTCTTGAAAAATTACAAGATGATGAAGTTAGTACAAGTGTTAAAGAAAATTTCACAATATAGCCAATCCTTCCCATTGTTTGTTGATTTTTATACATTATATTTATTAAATCTGTAGGTTGACATTAACAAGCAATTGGACCTGGTACTTTCACGTCATTGTCATGTTGAAGCAAAACTTCACAGCATTACTAAAGTACTACCGAATATTGCTATTCTTAAGTCGGAAGGTGAAAAGTTTGAAAATATGATCAATCACACAAATCAATTAGCGGAAAAAGTTAGTGCAAAAGTCCGATATTTGGATCTTGCGAGAGTAAGTTAAATTTTCAGTTACTCTACATCTTTTTTTATGCGACATTCTAACTAAAGTACAATTTATAAATGTTTCAGAGTCGAGTGTGCGAGTGCCAAAGTCGAGTCAATGATATTCTTGATTTACAATTGTGCAGCGAAGGAGTTGCAACAGCCTTGCGCAGCGAGGATTATGAACAAGGTGCAGCCCATGTTCATCGATACTTGTCAATGGATCAGCAGCTTTTAGAAAGAACTGCAGAAGACGTTTCTGCCGATCATACAAGTGTTACCAGTTCTTTGGCCACTTTGCAACAAGCTGCCAATGAACTAAGAACAGTTGTCGTTCATAAATTTGATGAGGCAGTCAAAGCCGAAGATTTGGCATCCGTTGAAAGATTCTTTAAAATCTTCCCTTTACTTGGCATGCATATAGAAGGATTACGAAAATTTTCTCGTTATTTGTGCACAAAGGTAAATGTATTTCAATAAATCTTTAATTGGATGTATTAAAAGTAATTTTGTATATTTCATGAAATTCGTTATTATTTCAGCTTCAAGAAACATCTCATAAAAATCTTAAAGCAGCTTTAGACATAAGAAGTTCAGACAAGAGGGCAATGGTTATTTATGCAGATACAATAACATTAATATTTGAAGGAATTGCACGAATAATAGAAGTCCATCAACCTATAATTGAAACTTTTTATGGACCTGGCAAGTTACTAACTTGCATTGGTATTCTGCAGAAGGAATGTGACAGGTATCAGATGTTGTTCTCCCAATTTTTTTGACAAATAGTATTAATTTTTAATAATTCATTCTTAATTTTCAGCCAAATTAAGAAAGTTATTGGAGAATTTACGAAGCATCGAGGCCTTTCAAGGAAAGTGCAGACCATTAATGATTATTTACGAAAGCAAACTTTAGAGAAAGCTGACCCAAAAGACATGGATTTACTTCTCAGCGAAATATCAATAATGCATGCTAGAGGGGAACTTTATATTCGCTTTATAAGAAGAAGAGTAACAGTACGTATGAGATAATTCAAAGAAATTTTAAATCATTTTCATTTATTTCATGAAAATTTAGTGAAACTGTTTTCAAAATTGAAAAACATCAATTCTTAAATTATATATTGGCAAAGAAATATTTATTTCAAATATTGTAAATTATATAATTGTTTATTTAGAATGATTTAGAAATCAGCACAACGGATGCACAACAGATAAAAGAATCATTAAATGATTTCAAAACATTGATTAAAAATTCAGAATTGTCACGTAGCATGCAAGAATTGCTGGGTGCATATCTAGCTCTAGAAAGATACTTCATGGAAGAAAGCGTAAACAAAGCAATAACCATTGATAGTTTAGAGCAGGATCAACAAACATCGAGCATGGTAGACGATGTCTTCTTTATCGTAAAGAAATGTATTAGCCGTGCAATTTCTAGTGGAAGCATCGATGGAGTGTGTGCAGTTGTAAACATGTCTTGCGGCATCCTTGAAGGAGAATTTGCTAGTCGACTGAGAGGCCGTTTAAGACAAGGCTATCCAGCTGGTTATATGGATTTGGCACAAGCGTATAGTGCACTTCAAACGAGTATCCAGCACGGACGTCTTCAAACTTCTGACACTGACTTTGCACGCCTCATGTTTTTGGTATTATTTCCTAAAACTTGTAAATTTATTATAGAACAAAATGTAGTCACATATCTGTTAAACTTTACTACATTTTCATTAGGCATATTTAAACAATACCGAAGTGAGCATTGAATATGTGGAAACGTTAAGTAAAAGTCTAAGTACAGAAATAGAGCAGGCTTTTCCAAATATGCAAGAAAAAGAAAAAGGCAAAATTGAGAGCTGTCTGGCAGGATTAAAAGGGGTTACTTCGACTTTACGGGCAGTTGTAGATTATGGTTTGGAACAGTTACGAGCAAGTGCTGTTAAGCCTAGAGTTACTCCTTGGGTAGATGCTTTTCTTACTATGAATCATCAATTAAACGAGGTATGGTTTTACATGGATATCTACATATTTACATATAAATCAATTACATGTTTTTGATTTTGTTGTTCCTATTTAAGGATGAATTATTACGTTATGAAACAGACGAGCCGTTCGTACAAACATTAGTCACCAATTTAGAAACTCTTTTGCAATCATTTGTAAACCATTTGACGACGTCAAATTATGATGCTTTGATTGGTATTCTTGCCTCCGAAACGGCAGCACGTTTGGAAAAAGTTATTTTGAAATCTACTTTTAACAGAGTAAGTTATGATTTAATATCTAAATATTTTATTATATTTATTATTTATTAATCTACATGTGGACGTTGCTGCCATTACATTATTATGAATAATTAAAAGTGAAAATTGTATAATGTATTTTTGGCATTATATGTAGGCAGGTGGACTTATTCTGGATAAGGAAATTCGTTCGCTAGCCAGTTACATGGCAACTGCTACTTCGTGGTCTGTGCGAGATAAATTTGCTAGACTTATGCAAATTGCAACGATACTAAGCGTGGAAAGGGTGGACGAATTGGCAGATTACTGCGGAGCAGATGCTATTGCATGGAGGTTGACACCTGTTGAGGTTCGGAAAATTGCAGCATTAAGAACTGATTTCAGAGCAGAAGACATAAAAAGACTCAAGATTTAATCCTTCTGAATTGTATGCAATTTCCTATTTCTTTTCCACATTAATTTGTGCATCACAAATTTATATGTTTACGCGAAACTATCATTTTTAAAGTTTCAACACTTCGTTTCTATACAAGTGATGTTAGTTATGTATATTGTGCATAATGAATTTGTACATAATTAATGAATTTATAAATAGTAATATATTATTTGAACAGAAGTTTGAATATAACATATCCATTCAAATTTGTTAAATATGCGACATATTTTAAGAAGACATTTATACATTTTATATCACAAAAAAAAAAATAATTATTGTGTAAAAATGTTATAAAGGTAATTTTTATTACTTTCAAATTATACTTGTGCATAATGGTAAATTTTTTAATTGTCCGATAACAATTTGTGTTTGATCAATTCCAAAAAGTGAATAATTCTTATATTATTTCCTCAGGTTCTTATCACGAGTATTTTTAGTATTTTGAGTATTATTTTTCTTAAAAGTTAAATGTACTTTTTAGACCTCATTTCACAATTTGAGTGTGGATATATTCCAAAATCTAATCGAAGTTCTAAATTGACCCAAGGTGTCCTCAAAAAGAGGTTACAGAAAAAATTCTGTAATCGTACAATAAGTAACACAAGTACGTTTTTAAAAATGAACAGACAACAATTTTTTATTCGTTTTTTTTTTGACTTCTTGGTGGTCTGAAACGTGTATATTTGATGGCGAAAGTCGAGGGTCATTTTTCATTTCTAAATTTCGTCGGTTTGCACTCATTTCATTCTTACAATGTATATTAGAGATGTTTTTACTTTTTATTACAGCACGGATTATTCAGTGTACTTTTATCACCATCGGGGAAGAAAAAATTAAATATATGTACTTCGATTTAACCTATGGTATGGATTGTTGTCATCTATCTCTATTAATATTTCACTAATAATAGAATACCAGGTATTTTTCAAGTTAAAAGATAGCTACATGCTCTTCCCTGGGTTTAGCTCCTTTTGAGAACAATAGTTGATTTAAGTATATGTATTTATGCGAATGAACACTTTTTGAAAGTGCTTCTGTAGTTATTTTTGAGTTCAAAATAGAATAGTTCAATGAATGAAAAAATAGCCTTTGGTAGAAATCAAATAGGAAATTTATGAGGACTTTAAGAGTACTTTTTGTACTTATTCCGTCCATCTTTTTATGTAATTTTTACAAAGGATCACAATTTACTTGAAATCCCATATACGAAAATATTTTCTTGAATGACCAAATTCTAACATATTTTTAAAACAATTTTAAACAAAAAAGAAACATTTTTTATCGTAATAACTTTAATTTTATTATTTTATTTTCATTATTTTAATTTTATTAACATTTTCGTACGTCAAATTTAAGTATGGTAATTTTTAGTAAGGTCCACCTTTTTATATACTTTTTATACGGAAATATCTGTTGGGGAATTTTTACCGAAGAAGCTTTATCTATCGTGAAGTATATACAAACTAATTGCGCGGAGAGAAGACAAAAAAGCGACCTCTATCGTATAATGTTATTGTATTTACATTTTTAAACATCAATAAAAAAAAAAAAAAAAAATACAAAAATAAAAATCTAATGACCGTTCGATTCGGTATTTTATCCAAGTAGTTTGAATAATCATTTTTGATATATAATTGATCAAAAATTGAGGAACTACAGTATAGTTTCAAGTTATATAGATTTCTCCTTAAAATTTGGGCAAGTATTTTGTCTCGCATTGTACTTCTAATTAATCGATTAAAAAACACCAATGACCATTCAATTCGGTATTTTTGTCCGAATATTTTGAATATTCATTTTTATAATTGATCAAAAATTAAGGAAACTATACAGTATTTTGAAATTAGATTGTTTTTTCCTAAAAGTTGAATCAGTATTTCGTCTCCCATTTCTACACCCTAGTATATAGATATATTCCAAAATCTATAATCAGTTCTGCGTGCGTATCCAAAAATAGGTAACAGAAGAAATTCTTTTGGTTGGTTCGTGTGACTTGTCGTGCAAAGTCACGCACGTACGCGTGTACGTACAAATCAACGGACATTTTTTTATTCGTTATCTGGGTTCCTTATGGTTTGAAACGTGTGGACATTTGATGAAAAATTCAATACTTCGTTCGGGTCGAAGTAATTGTTCAATTACATTCTATAGGTAAAAGAAAAATGTTGTAATTAGAGTATAGTTTCTACTTTTTCAAATGATTTCAGTTTAGGTCTTCACCTCTTCTATGTGAAATTGCTACTTCCAGCAAAACAATATATCTGAGGACGACGACAATGATGATGATGGCGATCTCTTATTTCTCTTAATCCATGGAAGGTTGACGGAACAAAGAAAGCGTGAAATTTCATCACAACCAAACAGATCATCATTAAAGATCATATTAAAGGATAAGTCTAATTGCTTAGATTGTATAATATATAATTATGAAATTCCAGGGGGCGACTCCCCGTGCGAGACTGCGGTACATATATATATGGAGAAAGGCGGGAAAGACTGCGCGAAGGGACGTTGGTCGCGTCAGATGGAGAGGTACCAATATCGACACACGGTATTGTTAGACAAATCGATCGAATTATTAGATCTTAATCGCAATTTACTTCAATCTTTGGTTTTTAACTCGATGAACGCTATGATTTCAAAGATTGACGCAACTCCCCCCACTTATATTCCGTTACTTGAAAGTGTTCGTATATATATATAGTATGTGCGCTGCTGATTCAATAAGTTGTGAAGTCATGAACGACTAGAAATTGTATAAATTTTGATTTGTTCATGAAAATATACCACGGAAAAAGCTACAGATTTTAAGTCTACCACTTGAAAGTGTCTTATTTAGGTTACGATAATTAAAAAAAAAAAAAATTTTTTTTCACTGCATTTATACACGTTTTACTATTTTTGTGCTACAGTATAATCAATGAAGGATTTGTTAGTGTAATAAATTTTCCAATGTTCATCCGATTTTCGAACTTCAAAAAACGTTTTTTCTACAAACAGTCGCCATTTTTTTTTTTTTTTTTTTTTTGCGATGAAAATTCATTCCAGTTCTATACGATAACCACTTGAACGATAAGGATTTATTTTGCGTTTTCTTTTCTTTTTTTTTCAGTCGCCTGAAATCATATGTCCGATATTTTTTTCTGATGTTCTTTTTTCGAATTGTATATATATATTATCTCAAAAAACGCGTCATGAAAAATCTGAAAAAAAATATTTTTGTACTCTTATAAATTATCACTGAATAAAATATTTATGTGCGAAATTTCAAAACGACATCTTTTCTTCTTGTAAAAGAGAAATGCTTAAACAATTTTATGTTTTGAAAATTGTAATTGTAATCTAAAAGACCCATTTTAATGCGCAAAACGACGATTTCGTGCACGCGTTTTCAAGGATAACATATCTACCTATTCCAAAACAATTTTTGTTTTCTTCAAAATCTTATACCGGGGGTTTTTGAGGGTGCTATTTCAGAATATGACATTTTGGTTAAAAAAAACTCCAATATATAACAATGTTACTTTCGCAATTAAATACAAAAAATGTGATTTTTCTACGTGACTTATTTTTCAATTTTTTCCTATTCATTCAATATCATAATAACACCCGGAATCGTGGTTTCGAAATTTCAACCTTCTAAAACCATATAGTACCGATGTAGCTAACGAGTAGCCATAAAAATGTTCGTGAATTTTTTACTTCAAAACTATCAACTCTACGGAAAAAAAAAATTAATACAGAATAAAAAGTACTTAAAATTACCCAAGGAACGTGTATGTATTTTTTTCAGAATTTTTCGGACCACTTTTGGAATTTCGGAATTGGACCATATTTTGAAACATTCAAAAATGTCTAAAAAAATCTGAAATATTTCACGCGTACACCTTGGATAATTTTACGACCTCTTTGTTAAACAAAATTTTTAAAGGACTGACTTTACAAAAAAAATGTTGGAGTCGTAGCTTCACGGTACAAAACCGCCATTTTGGAAAAATCGAGCAGAAAACAAATCTGCTAATCATGGTTTTAGAAGGTTTAAACTTCGGTACCATGGGTACCATGATTCCTGGTGTTATTATGATTAAATAAATTAATACGCAAAAAAATAAAAAATCGATTTTGAAAAATAACCACGTTGAAAAATCACATTTTTTGTATTTAATTGTACACTTAACATTGTTATTTCATAGCAGTAGATCTATTAATGGATGATTTAGAAAAAAATTGTTTATCAAAACTATCATTTGAACTACTATTTTATTATAGATATGTTGATGATATATAATTACCTGCGTTCTAAAATCAAAAAGTAATGAATAGTTAATTGTTTTAATTCACATCATAATACATATTACAGTTCACATACGAAATAGAAAACTATAACCATATAAATTTTTTAGATTTGCTTTTAATACTAGATTTAATAACAACATTATATAATATATATTATGGATTGATATCAAAAACCTTCTGCTTCTTGCAGATTTTTAAATTATGAATCAAAACATCCCTTTTCACAAAAAATAACCATAATTTATAACTTAAAGAGACGGAGCAATAAAACTCGCAGATAAAACGTTTTACAATAAAAATATTATGATAATCAAATAAATGTTATATAAGAACAATTATCCCACCAATATTATAAATCAATATATTAAAAAAATAATTAGTTCGTATAATATAACATTATTAATAACAATAGAAAACATAATACTAAAACCATAAGTACCTTATGTAGAAAGTTTCTATTAGAAACTATATTAGTTATAAAATGAAATCATTAAATATAAACATAGTACCTATAAGATTAATGATAATTTAAATGAAATTATAAACTAGGGACTTCGCCCCTGCGGCCTTCGGCCGCCAACCCCACCGGGGGCTCCGCCCCCTGGACCCCTGGCGCGCTGTCGCGCGTAGCTCGCTTCGCTCGCAAAGTTA
>JAPYZR010001401.1:0-25635 GCA_030522945.1 Trichopria nigra | reverse complement strand
TGATATATTTCGCCAGCTATTTACCGAAATGAGTTAGACGCGAAAAACCGCAAAAAGGCAATTTTTTCCCTTTATGAGGCCATAACTAGCGAAATATTCGTCTCAGATAATATGCTCTTAAAGGGGAATTGTTGGTCTTGAGAAAATCTTTAAAATGCGCTCTCACTCGTTAATATAGGTTTAAAACGAGCCGAGTTATTTCAAAAACAGTAATTTTTTTTCTAAACTTCAATTGCTCGCATTTCAAATTCGTATGTAAAGTTCGTATGTAAATGTAAAGTACTTTTTGATTTCAAATTTCACGAAGAATTACCTCCTGAAATTTTATCCGCCAGTTCTGGGACACCCTGTATATACCTGCGTGTAGTGCGTATGTGTCTATAGACATTCTGGTGACATTATGAGACATTCATTCATATATATGAATGAATGGGGTGCGTGTGTAAGGGCGAGGGGGGAAGGCTGTATGCACTATGCATGTATACGTATATATATATATATATATAAATTAACACATATGGAAACGCAATTTTAATTTAATAAGTTATCATTTTATATTTAAATTTAATATATTATACAATACACATTTTAATATATAACTTTAAAAGAAAATATTTTTTTTTGTTTCAGGCGGACATGTGCTTAATTCACCAATTGACAATGGAGAAATAACACCTACTTCTCATTATTTGCCTGACTTGATGCATGAGTAAGTATTACATGTATATATATATATATATATATATATATATATATATGAAAAAAAAAATTATTTTTTATAATATTTTTATTATTATAAATACACATAAAAATGCTTGTTTTTCGCTCAATATTAATTTATTTATTTTACTTTAAAAATGACTTAACAGTTCTTTTATTTTTTTATATTAATAAACATTATATTATTTTTTAAAATTAATTTCCACAATTAAAAATATATATAAACATACAATTTTATTGCTCTATATACTTTGGTAAAATAATAAAGATGTATAATACTATCTCAGTAAACGAAAATTCATTGGCTTTCTATTTTATAATTAAAAATCATTGAAATTCATTCAGCTTACTGTTTTTGAATTATTTTATGAAATAGTATAGTTTTCTTACATTCTCTGGAATGACGACTACTTTGAACGAATTTGAATTGAAAAATAAAATTCCAATGAATTTTCGTTTACTGGAGTACTAAAACTTGTGTAGGGAACGTGCCTTCAACACTGTAAAAATTCTTTTCTCGTGGTGTATATGATTTCTTTTCTCATGAAAAGAAATTTATTTGTAAAGAAATACGTCCGGTCATGTGACAGCCAGGACGCTCGCTGCTCGCATCTCGAGCTCGAGAAACGGAGTTACGGAGTCGAAACTACAGTTTAGTCGAACTCCTTGTTGAAGTTATATACAAATGGCCGCCAAGTGCTTTGTTAAATGACAAAAGCTTTACGCTTATTATTTTAAATGTTTTGTTTGTTCTTCAATGTGTAATTATGAAGCTACTTGTGTACCTATTATTGTTGCTAAATTTCTGTATTTTTATACACGCTGAAACTAGTACTACGGAACATAGGAATACTGATGAATTAAGGTACGAAATCGTGATACTGACGAGGTCTTGATGCTGCTTATTTTATATTTTTCAAAAACGATCCATGTCAGCTCTCAGCTCTTCACTGCTAAATGCTCTTAAACCTTTATTATTGGAAATTTATTTTAATTTTAATTGTGTTAAGATAAACGTAACTCACGTAACATGTCAATAATAGAGGTTATGTTTACCACATTGTTTACACTTTTTCTGTTTATATTTGTGGTCTACAAATATATGCAGTTGCAGCAATTTTTTTTGGTACTGACTACTGACCGTCATTGAATCGTATTCTAGAATTCAAAATTATGTTGCGTTCTAATCAACTGTGTGCCCTGCTTTTTAAATCGAGTTTATTAGTTCTTTTTATTGTTAAATTATTCATATCAATTATTACAAATGAGTACACTTTGTCGAGAATTTATTTACAAGTAAAATCTTTTCTTGTATTACAGAGGTGATCCAGATGATATATTTGATATGTCAGGGCGAGGTCTACCAACTCCGTTTTTTACACAAACATCATCATTTGGTAGAGGATCTCAAAGTTCTCAGCCAACCATTTCGCAATCTAACATGAGGGATATTAGTAAAATCAGTGGCCTTCCAAATGTCAATATTAATTTACCTCCAGGCGTAAAGATTGATAGTTTACCTGGCGCATCTGCATTACCCGGTAGGAAGGACAATCACGATGGAGTATGTGAGGTTGGTTGATGATTTTAAAAGTGCTTTTGTTGGAATTAATATATTCTGTCATATTGAAACATCTATTATTTTTATTTATACTTTTAGCTTTATGTGGGTAAAGTTTGTGCTGAATATGTTGGAAACCAAACGGTGTACATTCCTGCACCAATGACGCAAAGTATAATAGAAGAAAAACTCTTGAAAGCTTTCCATGTTATCAATCATTCGAGGTATGAAATAAATTTAAGCCATTATACATTTTTAGAATCTTTTCACAATTTCATGATATATGAAACAATTTTACTTTTGTTCCAGTGACCTTTCACCAAATTGTGAACATTATGCGATTCCAACTTTATGTTATTCAACTTTACCAATTTGTCGAGACACTCCTAAAATACAAAAAGTGAGCACGCAATTATTCTATCAACTAAATTCTAATCCACGAGATTCATTTGAAGATAACGATGACGATGATAATCTTGAAGATTTGACCTCGCATACTATTCCTCGCAAACGTAGTGCTCAATTTTCATCTAGAACTGATTTTATTTCGGATAAAGACAAGGGTTCAGCTACACGAAAAATTATTAGTACATCTTATGGAGATACTCGATCAATTAGGAAAGAACTCTTTAACAAAAAAATTCGCAGAATCTGCCGTGATGAATGTGAGATATTAGAACACGAGTTATGTAGACAAGAATATGCCATTGCCCAAAGACATCCAGAAATAGGACAAAAAATGGAACTGTTGAAGTGCTCTGATTTGCCAGAAGAAGATCAAGCTTCTGACTGCATAAGTCTTGGAATTTCTACAAAAAATAACGTTCGAGAAGGTACGTAGTCAATTTTTAAATCTCACACAACTCACTGAAATTATTAGTACACACAGTCAGTTCATGTAAATCGATTTTCTAATCTATACTTAACTTCACTATTTGTAGAATTGCACACTTTATTATTTGACTTTTACTTCCCGAATAATTTCTCTAATACATAAGTCCCGCCTTTAATTAATTAAAGGTTACTATAAAAATGACAGTAAGTTAAACTTATTCGATAAAGTTAAACAAGAAATTAAAAATAAAAACTTTATCGCTACTTGAGAAAATCTCATGCTCCCTTAACTGAAACAATTAAGATTAATTTTTAAACAATATAATTAAATTAAAATTTATTTTCATATTGGCAATACAGTTCGTTACGAATAAAAAATAGGGCAAAAATATGTCAAAAATATTTTTTATTCGTAACGAACTGTATTGGCCATATGAAAATAAATTATAATTTAATTGTATTGTAGAGTTCATTATTTTAACATCTTTATATAAAATAAAAATAAATTGCAAATATAATTTTTATTGTATTTTGAATCTATTTGTGTATAAACTAATTTAGCCTTTTTCACAAAGTAAATGTTTTTAAGTCAAAAGAAATTTTCAATAGCTCCTTTTCTATTCTTTTCATAGAATATAAAAAACATCTTAAACGTTTACTTCAAATGTCAAATTTTGAAAACCTAAAATATATTTCAAGAGCTTGTACAAGGAATATACTCAGTGTCATTTCTTCTAACAATAATCGATAAATTCTTATACACGAAAAAATGTATCCAAAATTATTAGCTTATATAAAAGGTTTAACACAAAGAATATAAATATTTTAGATGACTATTGTTACTGGGGTAATGGACAATCCTATCAAGGCACAATAAAAACAAGTGCATCAGGTCGTCCTTGTTTACGCTGGAGAGATCAATTCAACTTGATCTCTGATTACCCAAAGCTTGCAGGAGTTGGTTCCTATTGTCGTAATCCTGGTGGTACTGAAGTTCAACCATGGTGTTATGTTGATGTGAATAATCGAAACCATAAGGAAGTTTGTAATATACCGAAGTGTTGTAAGTTTCTCATTACCAAGAATTTGTTTATTTAAATATAAATTTCCATTCCACGATTATTAACAATTTCATAATTTCTTTTTATTTTCAGTTGAAAACTTATGGATTTATGGCGTTGTTGGATTTGTATTAACTGGAGGTTTTATAATTATATTGATTTGTTACTGTTGCTGCTACAAAAGTAGAAAATCCCGAAGACAAACTAATCACTTACCAACTAACAAAGTACGTATTAAATAACGTTTTTCTACGTTATATCGTATTATTTATAAATAGTAAAATTAGACAATTAGAATTAACGAATTTTCAATAATTTTACATTTTTATGTATTGATTTATTATTTTTAGATGATAACCGGTTTACAATGTGATAAAAATATATATGATGGAAGGCGCAATACGTCACAGCCTATGGAGATGAGTTCGCTTTTGGCTGGACCTGGCAACACAACTCCTGGAACTGGAACACTTAGTAGTGGTAGTAGTAGGACTTCTAATAATCGAGTGCCACAATTTACCATTAACAATGTAATGTTGTTGCAAGAGTTGGGTGAAGGTGCATTCGGTATGTTAATTGTGTGTTTTATTAATTAATGTGTTAATTGATGTTTCATTTACTTTTCATTTTTTTTTTTTGTCAATTTTGTGTATGTATTATATTGATTACCACATTATAGTATTGTACAAAATTAATTTCTTTTTTGTTATCTATGACAAAATATATGGCTTTATTTCTTAATTTTTGTTTTAATTATTGAACAATGATTAATATAATTGAAACCGTGAATACATCTCGATTATATCGCTGTCTCCAAACATTCAAAACATCGATTATTCATATTTAATATTCCCTTTCCTTTCATATATTTTGACTGAATATTTATAAAAATCACTTAACTGTTCACTAAAATTTGATGCTTTTGTGTTTATAGGCAAAGTTTATAAAGGTGAACTCCAAACTGGGGATAAATCCGAAGAGACTATTTTTGTAGCAGTCAAAACTCTTAAAGAAAACGCTAGTCCAAAAACGCAGAGCGACTTCAAGCGTGAAGTTGATCTTATGACGGATTTGAGACATCCAAACATCATTTGTTTACTCGGAGTAATTCTCAATGGCGAACCAATGTGTATGCTCTTCGAATATATGACGCAAGGTGACTTGCACGAGTTTTTAATATGTCACTCTCCGAGATCCGATGTACCTCTAAACAATGGCAATGGAAAAGTTCTCGAACAACCAGAATTTTTGCATATTGCACTACAAATTGCCTCCGGTAAATTGTTTATTATCTCATAATTACTTTTCATTAATATTTATGGACACTGTACTTATTAATTACAATGTTGATGGTGGATGTATAGTTATATTTATTTGAATTTACTGCAGGAATGGAATATTTGGCTAGTCACCATTACGTGCACAGAGATCTAGCTGCTAGAAATTGCTTGGTCGGAGATAACTTGACAGTGAAAATTTCAGACTTTGGTCTCTCTCGGGACATATATAGTAGTGATTACTACAGGGTACAATCAAAGAGTTTATTGCCTGTTCGATGGATGCCACCAGAGTCCATATTCTATGGAAAATTCACAACCGAATCAGATGTGTGGAGCTTCGGAGTCGTATTATGGGAAATTTACAGTTTTGGCTTACAGGTGAGAAAAATATTATAAACAATATTATTATAATTATATTTTTTATAAATACAATTAATTAGAAGAAATCTCGATTAAATATGTGCATTACAAGCCAATGTGTTTTCACATTTTGTATCGTAAAGGTAAAAAATATGTAATTTGTCTATATTCTAAAGTTTTAAAATTAATACTTATTCAGATTATCTATAAAACTAAAATAAATTCTAGTTAGTAAATTGATGATTTATTAATATTAAACTGCATTTTAGTTTTAAATACAATTAATGCATTAAGAGTATTGTACAAAGTTATTGGAATGAGTTGTAGCATGATCTTGTAACCAATCAGCTAGTTAACAAATATCCAAAAAAGTTTTAATTTCTTTTACATTTTTTTATATTACAAGTACGTAAATTTTTTATAAACTTCGTCTTTTCATTCCTTTCAGCCTTATTACGGATATAATAATCCAGAAGTAATCGACATGATTCGATCACGACAACTACTGCCATGTCCCGAAGACTGCCCAACAATGGTATACAGCTTAATGATTGAATGCTGGCATGAAGTTGCCAACCGTCGACCCCAATTTCCTGAAATCCACCATCGACTGCACAATTGGTACGTGAATCAAACGTATCAGAGTGATTTTTGCAACGAATCCATCACCAGCTATTCGGGCAGCAGCCATAAGAGTACGAACAAAACGAATTCTACACAACTGTCAGCACCCACATTTAAAAACGACTCGCAGAAGAAAGATCAAGTCGTTAAAATAACCGGGGAACAAATGGTTTGCGCCCTCAATGATCAAAATACAGGTATACAGATGTTACCACCGAATTTTCAAAATCCCAATTGCATTTCGGAGCCGAGGTCGATCTGTTCATTTGGTGAAGTCGCGCCGATGAAATCGCAAGCTTATCCGAATCAAACTCCGAACATGGGTTTGAACGATTTCGAAGAGAAACAATGTTATTCGCCAAAGCTGAGTGGTGCGAAGAAAGTGTTACCTGCAATTCCTCAGTCGGTAGTGAAAAATAATCTACCAATGAACGGAGCAAGGCCATTGCAAAACGGTGCGCAACTGGTTGTAAGGTTGCCAGACCCCAGCAAAGTGATGATCGAAACTAGGATTACGAAACAATGATCCTACTAGGTGTTGTGTAAGGGAAATTCGAGGCAGCAGCGACAAATCGGTACATTATCGACGCGCTTAATGGGTTTCCCTTCTTAAAGGACGCACGCGGTCCTTTCGACGGAAAGCTGTTGGTAAATATTTATTTTTTCTTTATTTACCAACTGTGAAATTCGCGTGCAATCGATAGCGAGCGAATACATCAAGATTATTTACTGTTCAAACTCGGACAGATGGTCGACAAATGACGTTTTATTTTCATATTCACCCGAATATTTTTCACTATTTTAATCATTGCACTTCGTGATCGGCGCAACCGATCGTCAAGTACTGAGAATTCGGAATTTTTAACTTCGAGCGTGCGAGAAAAGAGTCTATATATTTTCAGGTCCGAATTTATTTGTAAAATATTCATTACTCGAGGATAAAAATAGATCGCGGTTTATATTTGGGTGAATAGTGTACCTTTTATTTTAAAATACGTCGAGTTATTCGAAATTTAACTCGACACGGTTAGAAGTAAATTCATTTACCAATGTTTGAATTTGTAACATAATTTTTTAGATTTTTAATAATCTTCGTGAAGTCGGTTCCCGAAAGGTTCGTAGGGACGGCCCTGTACTATTTATTAAACTTTTAATTATTATATAGTTCCAGTCAGCGTGTGAATTGAAGTATTGCGTATTTTTAAAATATACATCTAATGGATCTGAATCTCCCAAATCGGCAGGACTGTAATGTTACCGGTTGGGGGCAAGAGGGGCAAGTGGGGCTTGCAATTGCGATACTATCGGCATGCATATACGTATTAGGCAAGGTGACCATAACTGGTACGCTTGACATTGTAAATAAGCTGAATTTCGTATATGACGATCAAAATCGAGTACTCGAAATCATTATCTCAATTCATTAAATGGATATTCTTCGTACAATATGACCGATATTCCCTGCGGCAGCTATATTTGTTACAAATCACTACTGCCTCTCTTCCCGCCATAACAATTTTCCTTATTATTTGACACTAGTTTGAATCATTTTTTATATACGTTGAAAAATTTTAAAGTGTGTCTACGACGTATTTATTGTTAAAAGAATCGGATGCCCTGCAAAAAAATTCAGATCTAATTCTAGATCCCAGTTATGGCCACGTCTGTTGAGATGTAATACCAGACGTCAGTAATGATATTAACAACATGATACGACATTTACAGACATGATTTACAAATTAAACTCTTCCTCCGTCATATATATATATATATATATATATATATATATATATATATATATATGTACAAAATTGGACATGGCTATAACCAAAACTGAGTAACTTGACCTAACTTTTGGTCCTGCTAGATCAATTGGGAACAGTTTTGATCAGACTTTTTTCGCAGGTATTAAACATCTCATGCTCATAAAATGCGTTCAGAAGCGAAAGCATACGTATATAATCTTAGTAATGTCAACAGTCCTGTCGAATGTCTCGCGACTGATAACGAATAATCTGCGATGCATATTTATGTACCATATCATCGTCATTTCCTCCTTGTCTGTAATTGTGACTTTCGCGACGGACTGAACCGTATAGGCTATATAATGTACAGTAGTAATTAAGTGAAAAAACAGTCCGTCTCTAATGTCAATTTGTTAATTTTATATTCGATAGCGAACGATTACCGCAACTACGAAAGCGGCCACTTATATTGCGCCGAAAATGTGATTTCAGTATTTCAATTGCATTATATATACGATTCTCACTGCCTGTTCAGATCGAAATCCGACTCGGTAGAATTTCGGAGTTTGTAAGCCAGCAAACGATTGTAATATTTGGAAAAAAAAACTATTTCGTGCATGGTTGTCAAACATATTTTGGACAGATATTGTAAATGTAATCATTCATCGTCATAATCATTTTTGCAAAAATCGAAACATGTAATATGTTTATCGGTTCGACTGAATTTATTTCAAAGTGAAATATCCCAAACGTTGATTCATGATCTTTGTAAGACGAGAAGAATAATCAAAGATTATACATATAATTTGATATTGTAGGCCTATTGAATGAAAACATCACGAAATAATTGGATAATTACTTTTTAATTTATATGAAAATTGACTGTGCCTAGTTTGCTACATTTGTAAAAATCTTAGGTGTGAAGATTGAAGGATTTTTTAATATGACATTTTTATCGTGATTTTAGAATATTTATTTACCAGGCGAACTTTTTGTATAGATATATATTTCATAATTTCACATACGCTAAAAAACAAAGGGGGAGGGGGGATTTTACAAAAGACTAAGTTTGGAATTAAATGTTTAAAATGTTGTAAATATGGTGTATCGTCAACCTCCGCTATTCATTTAAGCCACTGTTGAGGAAATACCGTCTGACAGTGCAATTTGAAATGATGATGTTAAGTAATAAAATCGAGTTTTAAAAATGCCATGTTTTTTATTGCTATATGTCTTTAATACGAAGAAATATTTTTTATTTTCTATAATTTCTTACCTATGATCACAACATATATTACCTTGCAGTGGTTGATACATATAAATATATCTAGAGTTAAATGTCACCGAATGTTTTATTTTTACAATTACAAACAAAAACAACTTAAAATACAAACGTGTTTTAAAATTTCGGGACATTTCAAAATAATTTTCAAAACTCACAATTTCAGATTTCATTTGAATATTTCGTATTATTATTTAACATGATAGCTTTCTATTATTGCGCTGTATGTTCGAAATAAATGCAACAATATATAATAGAAATTTTTATTGCAACCGAGAAAATGTAATTCATCGTAAATCCTGATTGTCTGAATAGTAAATATAGAATCAGAGACTAGATGCTACCTTACATGAAGGAAATGCTACAATTACTTATAACCACGTCAGATCGAACATTTTGTCAAGTGAGAATTGCAATACTTTGTTCGTCGTTTTATCGAGAAACACTACTCGCGCGCGATAAGGCGAAACTTCGATTGTTAATGTTTACGTTTTCGAATTTTGCGCGCACTTGGTCGCAATCGATGTCACCGAAAAGAGGAGCTTTCAGCATATGTGTGTAAATTTATATACGATTTTCTACGTTGAATATGTATAGATAACGTAATATAAAAGGGAAAAAACGCGATGGTTCTACGATGTAATTAATGAGGAGCGTGTATAATACTTTTATAATTACTTTACATATATATATATAAAAATTTATGTATATGTATATGCGAATTCGGAGTAGGTAGGAACAAGTGCTATTGAAGGAGAGCTTTCAGTCGAATGCAGCTCTAACCCAAAAGAAAAAGCAAGTCGAAAAAAGCTCCATACTTTTTTATGTACAGATTCGCGTGCCTCTGTAGCCGACCCCAATTACGAGTGTCATGGCTCGGATTTCCTCGTTGCCTTCGTTTATGCGGCAATTAAATAAAGTTTTAACTTTTTTTAAGGTTTTATACTTTTTTTAGAATGTTGTGTGTTTTTAAGGAGGGGTTTGAAAAACAAACAAAAAACAACATTAACTTTTCACAATAATGACGTCAAAATTATTAAGGTGAAATTTTTTAAAAAGACTGACGAGACTTGGATATATACGGTCACAGAGGTTCGCCATTCGGGAAATTTGTAGATTACGTAATTTATATCTAGCATTTAACAAGGCGCGAACAATTAGTTATTAAGAACTTTATATAAATATATATATATATATATATATACTCAGTCAAATATATTATACAATCAATGTTTTTGTACAACAGTCTTCATTTTATTTACATTTGTTACCCATCAGATCCTACGGAATATAAACGCTATAAAATTAATAAAACATATATATACTTGGTATCTTATTTAAAACAATGAATTTTTTGAAGAATAACAATAAAAAAAGAAAGAATCTATAAGAATCTATAAGTTACTGCTTTCATATGAAAGAGATAGTGGAATATATAATAAACGAAAGTGTATTGAAATGAATTCGACAAAAATAGACATTAACAAATTCAGTTACAACGAGGCGAATTTACGTCTACACTTCAATACATTCGAATGCACGAATAACATTTCTAATTTAAATTACATGCGTTTCAATATGGCTGAATCCAAAATTAATTTATATAATTAAGATTCTATGCTTTTCAATTCACATTAATCAAAAAATGAATGGTTAATTTTAGATTCAAATAAATTGAAAACATTAAATTTAAATGAAAAACAACTTGAATACTTTTGAATCCATCATGAGTAAAATCAAAAGTAATACTGCATGATTTCAAAAAACATAAAGAAATATTAATTTTGACTTTAAATAAGTTAATAAGTAAATATCGATTGTTTATAAACAAAATGTAAAACTTTCGATTCATTTGAATCTAGAAATAATTATTTCATATTAAATTATATGCATCTCAATCCATCTTGCTGCAAAGCGAAGTCATTTTAACTGTACCTAATGACTATTTTTGGACTAACACGAATATAGAAGCATATAGAATTTAATTTATACAAATTATTATGTATATTTAATTTAAATAAGAAAAATTATTGGTGTATTCAAATGCAATGAAATGTAATGAAGAATTGACATGAATTCGCACTTCTCTGTATAAAAGAATTTTTTTTTATTAAATTAAATAGTAAAACGTTTGAATTCAAATCAATTGAAAAGTATTTATATTGTTTATCAATTAAATTTTATGTTTTTTATTCATTTGAATCTAGAAATAATTTCTCCAAATTAAATTATATACATATATATATCCATGTTGCTCCAAAATGAAGTAATTTTAATAGTATATCTATAATGATTATTTTTTGGATTATTAGGAATTGAAAAGTATTTATATTTGCCTCTCGTTAACATTAAATTTGTTTTTTTTCCTCTGCCGACTCCATTTTAATGTGAATTCTACGTTTAAATTTATCATATACTATACTTTAACGTTATTCATAACCCATTTTTGTACATTTGGTGTATCAGACGATTGTGTCAACATTTTCTGCGAGGTACAAAAAACTTAAAGCAATCGGAGAATTATTTCTTCTCCTTTCATTTCTATAAAATATTTAATTCATTTAAAAAAATTGATTCAACTAATTCAATTAAAATACGAAAAACTTCCAAAGAAACAAAAAGAAAAATACTTTAATTTTACATCCTATTCAATTACTAATACAGTTTAAAATACATCGCCGGTAATAGGTATTCTTTTTTTTTTTAATAATATATCTCCGATATTTCATTCCACCATGCCAAAAAAACAGAGTCACTCAAGCGCGCGTGTAAATCCTCTCTAAATAGAGGGACTTGGGACATGGAGTTCACGTAATTCGAATGGATATATTCAGCTTCCGCCTGCGGCATTCTATGTGGAATTATATGAACCATTAAAATACGGATTTCTACATGATAAATGCTTAGAAGAAAAGTTTTTGTTCGATATAACAAATAGAATGTACTTATAAACGTATACGACTGATTTTAATTGGGAGTCTGGATATTAATTACCATTCGGGATTATGTATATAAAAAAAAAAACACAATTTTATCCAGTATAGAATTAGATTAAGAACAATACTTTGTAGATAATTTTATTTTGTAGTACTGTGTATCATATAAGGAGTTCGCTTTATATAACCTGTTCCTTCAAATACATTTCCCCTGAAGGTCTACAGAATTACTGAAATTTGTATTTTTTTTTTCTCTTTTTAGGGGACGTCAGTTTAAAATAATCAGTTTATCGATCTTTATTTCTTTATAAAATATAAAAATGCTAACTAATAATGACATTCTCGGCATGTTCATATTCGTAAATTGCAAATATAAAAGTGTATTTCCCCATTATTTAATAAATCTTTATTATTGGACAAAATTACGTTGTTCAAGGGGCAAGACCCACACCAAAATAAGAGCTGTTTTACAGCCTGACCCTGTCTCTTTATTTATAAAAATGTTTATAATTTTCTAATTAATTTCGTAAGCTCAGGTATACCAGTTTACTTCGTAGGTTATTAAATTAAATGTTCTTATATTATTATATTCAAAACAGAATTGCAAAACAGTAACGCGCATACTGATTGATGTATATATGTGCTACGTACATGCGTCCTTTTCATTTTTAATGGTTGTTCAACGTACATTTCCGTGTAATCGTTGATGTGAAATCAATTGGGAATATTTTCTAAATAATCAGGATAGCATGTAACCTGAAGGATCGGTTCCCCCTACTCCTTTTTCTTCCCTATATAATCTTACAATTCTATCTTCACTTCTAATATACAAATCCCTAACACCGATATCAATACTTATGCAATAAGCAACAAGATCTTTAGTAATGTGATGTACCGAAGCCCTTTTCACATCTATAAAAAAGGCGTTGTTAGGACTATTTAACGTTCGTGCATATTGTTCGTAACCGCAATTAGGTAAGCGATTTTCTGCACATATGTATTATCTGGAGAAAAATAATAATTTTCCTTTTTTATCTCATTTTCCTCGCATTTAATGTTAACAGCCGATTCAGTAATGGTAACAAGTGAGTAGGTAATGCCATTTATAACTGTGATGGCAATGCAACATTGATGGTGCATTGTTTTATCTCTACCTTCTTTCTATTGTCAACATAATTCTTGATAGTTTAGGGATGGAGTACTGCTAGTATAACAGCACACAATTCAACAATATTAATACATTAATTTTATTTTCATTTGCATTGAGAATCCGATCAAAAACTTCGAACTATAAATTTGTTCTTATTCGTTTGAAACCTTATTAAGATAACTTTCCGGAGCCCCCATAATTTCATCAAATATAAATTTTATAAATTTTTAAAATTTTATAAAGTACAAGAATAACTAGTTGAAATATAAACAAATGTTTGAAAATGAAAAGCAAATATATTTATAGTCGTCAATAAAATGAATGGATATACCGCCTACTTCATAGATATATACCGGGAAAGTATTATATACGATTGACTTACGTATTCATCATTATTTATACATATACGCGTGTTGCACAGCCCATTTGCAGCAAACACATACTAATGTTGATCATCGCTTGATTAATTAAAGTCAATGATCCTCGCTTGATTAACTATATAGGTCATAAATCTTGATACATTAAAATGTCGCGGTAATAAAAAAGTGGAAATCTTCTTCGAGTCTAGAATGACCTATCCACTCCATCTATATATTTCAGTTCTACTTTCGTAAAAACTAAATGAATCAGTGCATTTTATTTTTACGATGTTATAATATTGTTAGCAGCAGACAGAGATTATATACACAAAATTTTTGCCAATTACATTTTTTGCGAATTTCCTAAAATAATTGCTCATTTTGTATAATTACATTAATACTTTCAGTTTAGGCACTATATTCTCGAAAAACATAAATAATCACCGCCGGATTTTATGTAAAAATGGCCTTTATTCGTAATTTAAATACACATTTCGGCACTTATTCATTTTAATTCGTTAACAATTATAGAACATTTTCGAAAAAATATAAAACAGCACGACGTGATGTATTTATTCATTTTACTCTAATGTGTATTACTTCAACTTCACATTTACATTTCATTTGTAAATTATTCATTCTTCACCTTTTCTTCGCTACATGTCACGGTGATTTCTGGATTACCCTTATCAATCCACGGTCGAGACCAAACACTAATGAGACACTCCCTGACGCCTTCTTCATCTTGCAGCTGACAGTTGTCTTTTTTACCCTTTTCGCAAGTGCTGCTACCGACGTGGACGATTATCTTGTGTAGAGTACCGGCTACTACCTGGACCGTGGCTGACTTTATTCTGACGAGAATCGGTTCGTTGGGTTCAGTCGACTTTTCAACAAATTTACGAAAACCAAGTTCAGCGTATCGCTTTACATCTGGGTCATCTACAGGGACAGGTTTTTGTCCACCTGGTATTTGACGTTTCTCCATAACTTTGTTTTCACCGCAGGCGACTGTGATTTCTGGTGAACCGTTATCTATCCAGGGTCGGGACCATACGCTGATTAGACATTCATTGACATTTTCTTCCTCCTTTAGCTCGCAGTTGTCTTTCTTTCCCTTCTCGCAAGTGCTAGTGCCAATGTGAACAACTATTTTGTGTAAAGTACCAGATACTACCTGAACCGTGGCGGACTTTATTCTGACTAAAATCGGTTCGTTGGTCCCAGTTGATTCGTCAGCAAATTTGCGGAAACCGAGATCAGCGTACCGCTGCACGTCCGGGTCGTCTACAGGAACCGGAGTTGGTGCGCCAACCTATTGATAAACAAAAAAAAAACCCTAAACATAATTTCTATACTTTCAACTTTCCTAACTTACATTCCTGACTGACATTTTTTTTAATGGCTTTTTATGAAGTTAAAGAATAATTATTCTTTTTACTCGTTCTGTCCAACAATTACATTAGCTGATTATAGATTTTATTTACACATTATATTATTTACTTGCAACGATATAAATAATTGGTTTTAACCAATTACTGAAGAGTCAGTTTAGATTGTCAATAATTCTCAAATCTAATTATTAATTGTCGTTCTCATCGAAACGATTCATTTGGTGTGAACATAGAAAAATGGTGTCATATATATATTGCTATCATTAATTTTTTATTGACAAATTAAAAATTTGTTATCGGATATAAAAAGAAAATTGTAAAATATTTGTTAAATAACTTAAAGTGATACAGATCAGCACAAATTTCTTGTCTAATGAGTAAGTTTTCGTGAAAAAAGAAAATTGTTAAAATTTCAGGAAACTGTGATTTGTTTCAATATTTACCACGTTACACATTTTTGTCGGAAACCATTCTTATATTACATTAATAACACATGTAAAAGGGTCTTTTTTATTTAAAATAGGCTTAAAAATATTACATTAATAAATTGTAAAACATATTACAGAATGTTGTTGATTTCAAAAAACAGTTACGTGTATTTCACGACAAATTCGCACATGGGATCCTATACAGGAATAATGCGTTCAGTAGGGACTACATATATTTATTAAATCTGTGTTGAAATTACGCGTACACGATACCGCGGAATGGTTCGGAGGTCCATGAAACCGGTATTTGTCGCTTTCATAAGATATCGCCTTCACGACACTGCAGCACGATAGAAACACTGCATTGAGGAACTAGACGATTTTGACATAATTCTACAAATCCGTTAATAATAAATGCAAATCTTTAAATAATAGATAGAAGCAGGGCATACACGATATTTATTCATTTTAATGCATCATCAAATTCGATATAACTTCAAAAAGTCCGGCTCTATCTGGCCAGATCCAATTTCGTCCACTCAACTACTGTGGCACTGTTTATCGAAATTTCTCATCTATTTGTCAGTTTCTCAGTATATTAGCTTACCCTTCCTCTAGTACGATGCACTCATGCGATTTGAATTGTGAATTCTTTGTCTTTGTTAACAAAAAACGTCCTATATGATTGGATTAAATTCATTTTCCGCGTGTAATTGTTAGACTATAGTTATACGCACAAATGTATATATTATACATATGTACAATTCTTACTGCGCACCTTTTCTGCCTTTGCCGAGGCGCATATCGCACTCACTTTTCCTCATTCGTTGTTTCCTATATAGTATTCACAACGCTTGGTAGCCCATCTTTTGGCGCCACTTTTAAAATACATATACATCATCGCAACGACAAATATATTATTATAAGTTTCTATATTTAATAATTTAAAAACTTTTTTGTTCTCGGTTTTCACAATAACGTATATGACATTGGTGCAATTGTCACTTAACCCACATTAAAACAATGCTCCAGTACTTAAAACATGATAAGACTTACCTAATATATAAAGACTACGTCTATAACTGCGTGTTCGCTATCGTAAAAATTAAACTATTTACATAAATAAATTACTTAAAGTATAATTCGGTAAAAGAACTTACAATGAAAGTAGTCTGCAGACTTAACATTTCCCCAACGTGTAATGTAAGTACTCCAATCAAACGAAAAAAAATGTTACCCTACTAGTTCACACTTTTCAGCAAAGAATCTCGTCACGAGGAAAATTTGCCATTATTTACGGTATAATTTCTCGTCTTTGTACTAAGTTGCTAATCTTTAATTGTCTATTTTACTACAAAGTATAGTAATCTTTCTCGTGATGAAAGTTTGTACTTTAAATACCAAATGGCATGGTAAAATTCCAAAGAAAATATTCCTCCATGTTGCAATTCTCTAGATTTATCTTTGATATGACACACAATTAACGACAGTCGATAAAAGATATAACACGTGAAAAATCATGTTAAAAAATATATGCACTTAAATTTCAAATCATGTTATCCTGTTTACTCATTTATATTTTTGTTAGTTTAAACTTATTCAAATTGAGACTTACTATATACCTTTCAATCAATTGTATACTACAAAAAGTATAATGCATTTTCAGTGTAATGAATAATAATAAACCGATATTATGTTAATTTTTGAATAGATTATTATTTATATGGTAATTGATAATTTATTTCAATTTATTATTTTTGACTCACAAGTTGACAATTTGCACAAGCAAGAAGAATCGCACTGAACAGCAGCGACGTAAACATCATGACTGCAGTCTTGCTTTTCACAATCAGCGATCTTTTATCTCCTCGTCTCTATTTACCGGTTCAGAATATCTGTCGATAAATATAATGACTCGTCTGGTCTGAGTGTCGTTCTTTTTATATCGCCATACAACTCCTATAGGCGGTTACTAGAACTAATGACAGAAGTTGAATTAGGAATTAATGAATTCATAAAAATTGCATTTATACAAAATACATAAGAAAAATTATTAATTAAGAATTATGAAATCCGTCCTAACAAGCAGTAATATGTATATACATTAATAAAATGTATAATAATATATATTAACAAATCGAAATTTGTCTCCTTATGTGTTATTTATTATAGATACAAATATTATTATAGATTATAGATATTTATATTATATTTGTTAATACCTTTTTAATCTTTTTATATACAAGTATTTTCTTATATGTTATATCAGAATTCTACATTTTGCGAGAACTCGTGATCCCATCAAGTAGTATTCATCCGCATAACCTTCGATGAATTTTCAATATATTATTAGTGCAAGACATTCTTAATTGAACGTTAAAATATATTTACGGGAGAATATATATAATGTGCTATAATTATGTATAAAGATATAAGCTTTTCGCTAAAAGTTTTCTACACTCGCGTCAGCTAATTATTTATAAAACAATATGTACTGTACTGTAACTGTTGTACTATTTTGTAAAAAATTGCTTCAAATTGAGAGAATTTTTACTTGGGTCAATATACTTATATAACGTGTCTGCTTTTTATAACTGTTATGTACTTTATTATTATTATTGTTATTTTTAAATACTGTTGTATTTATTATATTTACGATATATATATAATTCAATTACCCTGCGGAATGTGTTTTTTCCCACACGAATTGAATGTATTCGAATTTAATATAATAATTCATATTATATTATACACGGTATGGTAAAATTTGTACGAAAATTTATACCCGTGCGCCTTACTATTATTTCCTTAAAATGATTTTACTTACTTGCATAAAGCAATTAATATTTGACACTCGTGTATATATATTGAACAAATATATTCCAGCGATCATTTAGGTAAGTGGCATTAAACTGTGGGAGTCCTTACTGAAGGATATTCGTAATTTGTCATCAATTGGGACCTTTAAAACTTATCTTTTACAGTATTTATCATCTCTAGATAACTAAAATATTGCTAAGTATAATTCAATTAACAATACTGTGTCATCATCAATTCAAGATTGAGTTTTGGGTCTGAGTTCTCATTGTGTGCTATATAGTCACGTGAGTGTTTCAAATAACTTGTGCAGTCGTTTTTTATTACGAGCTTTCATGCAGTTTTTTTATATATCTGTCTCACATTCGGCTACGGTATAATCATATCGGAATTTATTTGAGAAGTTTAATTATCTATAATCTTTTGTTAGTCCGCCAGATTTGAACTATATACCTGTAAGAATTTTTTGTTCGAAATTATTTCTTTGTTTTGTTAATCATATATGTACACAATTTGTTGCCAGAAGGATTTTAAATCTATTGCATAATAAAAACCTAACTAACTAACTATAACTAACTATATATTAACAAATTAATCGATTAGGTATACGCGGCAAAGGTTGCAGACTTATTGTAGAATATATAGTTCCTGTCACTTTTTAATTTTCACTGAAAACGCCCGGTTATCATGGCTCAAAAGGATAAAGGAATTTTTTGCAATATTTCCACACATAATTTTCCCGGAAGGCTACGAGACATGACTTTTGTTGGAGCCGAATTGCAAAAAAACAGTGATTTCATCAACATTCTTAGACAAGTGTGATACGTAACAAAAAAAAATTGTTCTTAATCAAATGCATACATCCGTCCATATGGTTCATATGTGTTTGTCCATAATATTTATTACGATCCCTAGCAGAAAATTACACCAGTTTCTGTCTAATTTTTCTGTCCTCGATGTTAAAAGTAATGGAGCCCAGAAAAAAATGGCCATAAACTGGTCTTATTTTCTACTAGGGATATATAATGTATGTTTGTCAAATGTAAATATAATAAGATTAAATCAAATTAATTTTAAACAAATTTAATTTATATGTAACTAGCGCTAATAATGCATTGTAACATTATGTTTTTTCAACTTTCGAGGTATCCACAATTATATCTAAATTTTGACTCCCAAAGGTTACATAAAAATTTTAAAAGTATCAAAATAATCCGCGAATAAATATTAAGTATCCAAGAGTAAACATTGATTTTTATTCACTCGATGAAGTGTGCACATTTGCAAGCAACCAAACAAATTCATACTTCAAAGACACAAATCCATGCATAAACGTATAACTGTAGAGATTGGTAAGACTATAAGTATATGGAACGAAGGTTAGTGCATTTCTACATCAATTATTTTAAATTACATGTCTACATTGCATTTATGTATAAATTTACGGAAATTGGACCATGAAAATTGTAAATGTATGCATAGTTCACTGAGATTTTCGAACTCATATATGTCATGTGAAATATAATGAATATGCAAGCAATAGTCATTTATACAAATTATACATAGTGTTTCTAAGGTTACATGTCATATCTTAAAATTTCACCGTAATAAGGTTCACAAAAACTAAACTAATTTTTTCACATTTTCAATACTGCAATCACATTATATAGCACTGTTATCACAGCTAAAGAGAATGCAAGGATTAGTCGCAATATTTCCACTCGATTTTCACGAAAAGATAACGGTTAAACACAGTATTGTCAAATGTAATTCTAAAAAAAACAACGATTTTATCTGGGTTCTAACGTTTGAATGTGATGTATGATGAAACGATGCTACATGTAAAGTGATTCTTTATAATAACCTCAAAAATTTAGACTATATCAAATAATTTTTGACTTTTTCACAAATCTTCGTCACACACTAATAGTGCACGCACTGCTTGTTCGTATAACAAGTGCAAAACACTAAAACAGATATGCATATATTATATGAATATTGTATTATATATGAATATTAAACATGTATTAAACATAATAATATGCGTTTAAGATTATACCATTTATGCAAAATGTTTTTTTTTGCGTCTTATTTCTATAAATGCATTAAATTGCAATATAATATATAGTAATGCAAGTTGTTATTTTAATTTTCTCTTTGATTAGATTATTCTTGAACGCTTTTTATATAACATAATATAAAAATCAAGCAAATCAGAAAAAATGCACCATTTTTGGAAGATAACTGCGAGTTGTTTTATTCTAATCAATTTTTGTACTAAAAAATGCCTTATCACCTCTATTTTTTAAATTCTAATTTCATTTCATTTCCATATAGACAAATACAAATTGACGAAATTCGAGCTTTCGAGTTACATTTCTTTGCAGCCATGAATTTGAAGTCAATAACATATGGGCTATCAGATAACACATAATCAATAAGATCGGGTTGACGCAGCAAACTCCGTGTATTATTCGTTCGCATATTTTTTAAAACGTTCGAAATATATATCTCTTGAGAGGTTAGATAATTTCTGTTAATTGAGATATGTTTATATATTTCAACTAAATACATTTTTAATAAAAACCAACTTCCTCCATAAAAGGTACAATTACAAAGAGCAACATATACCACTCCGTTATTCCGCTGTTTCTCCCCGAATAGATTTAATTTAATTTGTGTCATATAATATTGTTGTATGCATCAGTGAACCTTGAGTTTTTAATATTTTAAATTCATATCTAATTTTATGAATCAGCAGTATTTCCCCGTCTTGAGTAAAGTTTTATTTAATCCATTATATCACCTCGTAGATATTAGATTTCACATTTTAATGCGATGTATTTATTTGTGTAATTTCTATTGATAATTATTATTAATATATGTGTATTAAATGTATATTAAAGAAAATGTTAAATTTGATTCAAACTAATTATAATTTAAGAATTACACATAATATAAATCATAATTTAATATAATTGTAATAATTGGTTTAACGAAACTTTCAATAAATCATCTTATATATTAGAAATTTTTAACAATATTTGTAAGTCCAAAAAATAATTTTGTGCTAGTTTAAGTTTTAAAAAATGTTACGTTTGATTTGTATTTTTGAGTATTGTAAACTTTTACTGTTTTCACCAGTGGTATAATTCTGTTTTTTTTTTTTTTTCATTTTTTCATTGTAAGGGCGTTTTGCCCGTTAATAAATAAATAAATTAATAAGTTATCCTCTCATTTTATTAACAGAAATTGTCCAAACTCTCTATTTACTACTAATAATGATTACTTTCATTAAAATTTCACGCTTCTCGTTTATAATTCTATCATTGTAGAATAATAAATTTTTAGATATACTTGATAGTTTTTATATTTTCCCAAACATAGTAAATAGTAGATGTTGGTCAAAGTAAAAATAAAGATAATAACAGTAGTATTATTTTCTAATATATGACCTTGGAGGAAGTACAGAACATTATTAAAATAAAATTGAAAATGTTAATATATCCACATATATTTTACGTTTCTCGTGTATTTTTTTTTTTTTTTTTTTTTCTTTACAGATTACATATTTCAGTTTTTATTTATTTCTTATATATCTATTTGTATTTTGGTAAATATAAATACGTATATTAAGTTATTATGTAATGAATTTCACTCTAATACTTGAGTGTTGCAAATGTGTTCTGCATAATTTCGAAATGTAAATACAATTTAACGAGTAATTAATAACAGTTGCAATTGATATTCTACGTACTTTATTATGAACTATCAAAATAAAAATATCTGAGTATGTGTAATACACCCTTTTTATGCATCGAAAATTACTCGTTTTTTATTTTTTCTTCAGAACATTCCGTGGTAATATCCTGAGTATTAGTCCAGGGCTGAGAAAATACGCTGATGATACATTCTTTTACATCTTCATCCGCTTTTAACTCACAATTGTCTGTCTTGCCTTTTTCGCAAGTGCTGGTACCAATGTGAACGGTTATCTTGGTTATTGTTCCAGCTACTACTTGAACTGTGGCAGATTTAACTTTGACCAGAATCGGATCATTGGGACCAGTGAAATCGTCGGCAAATTTTCGAAAGCCGAGTTCGATATACTTCTGTACATCTGGATCGTCAGTAGCAATAGGTTGTGGAGCACCCGGCTGAAAAATTGACATTTAATAAATACTTATAAAAAATGATGTTGTATCTGAAAAGCTTGCATCTAAATCTTATATTTACCCTGTAAACAAGAAAGACTAAATTGATCAGAACTAAATTAAAGGAAATAAAATATTATCCATTTCATATAAGTCATGGACACTTAACTATATGTTTGATAAGTAAATGTTTAACCTTCGATTTTTTTTTTTCGTTTTCTTTAATGGTTAGGTCAACAAATGATATGTATAACCATGACTGATCTTTCTGTGTTTCATGTGTTAAAATATTCCAGATCTCTATTTTGACTTTTCGATACCTCGAACATTAATGATGTAAATTAAAATATTTAAAGCATGCGATCTCCAAATATAGACAAAATTTATTGTATTTGTTAAATAAGCGTTTCGATAAATGTACTTTTGTAAGCTGAAATCAAATGATTAATAAATGAAAAAAAAAAAAAAAAATATTTAACTTCAAATTAAAATAGTACATTTCGGTACAGGACGGAAATGGACAATACGCACGAAAATGCTTGATAAACAGTAAAAGTTGAAGATCATTTAAAAATTTCAAACATCCGGCAAATGCAAAGGATCTTCGTAAAAGTCCCTTTAGAACCTAATAAATTCACAGTAGCGAATATATTCAAATATTAATAAATCGTTTACAACTTTATGAGAATCGTTTCTACACGGAGAAAAATTATCTTGTAAATTTTATCATACAAGATGGTTTGATAATCATTTTGAGGACAGAAATTCGTCATGCGAAAAATTGCCATTTTTATAATAATAATAATTGATATCATGAATGGCTATTTTTACCATATAATCATAGTAAGAATTCCAAAAAATATTATAACTTTTATCATCAATAATGGCAATTTTTCTTATGACGAAATAGTCTGTCCTCAAAATGCCATCTGGTATGGTAAAATTTACAAGAAAATTTTTCTCCTTGTAGTGGCTTACGTAATAAAACCAGTTAAGAAGTAATTAATATCAAGCGGATGCGTTAATTGTAAAATATGATTATATATGTAGATACACAATTACGTTTATTTTCCTTTTATACAGAATCTTCATTGTGTATACATTTTCCAGAGATTTATAAGTTTATCCTTCCATGTTGCGTGCAGTTGAAAATAAACAGAATATAAAATCAATGTAACACAAATTCATCTGTTGTACAAAGAATAATGATTTGTCAATTAGGTTCTTTCTTAGAGAAAATAAATAATCCATTCTTCTACGGCGTTTCACGTATAGTTCAATGAAAACCTGTTATCGTTAGTCATATGTTACGACACGATTTATTATTTAAAGTGTGATTTCTTTCAATCGTACTCTGAATATCTTTCATTATTGCATTATTGCATTATTGCATTATTGCAGGGAGATTCCATTACTTTAATATATTATTCAATACAAAAGTATGTTGTTTTTTAATGTTTATTAACGTTATTATTGTGTAAAGGTATAAAATTATTTTTAATTCAATTTTTATATATTCAGTAGGAAAGACAAGGGAACAATAGTAGTATCACCTCATTATTACTAAACTAATTTTTGCGCGTCTGAATGAAAATTAATTTTCGTCAAGTGGTAATATTGTTTTGTTAATACACCAACCAAAGTACATTAAAATGACAAAATTATCTTTCTTTCAACAATTCCTACATTGTAACAATATCATTTGTGATTTAAAAATTACAATACACACCCGTACTTCATTTAAAAATAAAAAAGAACCGAAATAATTCTGTAAGATCTAAATTTTCTTTCCATCAGTTACTTCTGTTCATACCTAGTTTAAAAAGAACAATTATATTATTTCTTAAACTACAAATTTGATGTTACATTTATCATTCAGAATAATTACCATTTATATATAAACAATTTATTTCTTTAAAAAGCAATTATTATTTATTTTTTTATCTTACCACTTGAGTATTTGCAATATTTATTCCTGCGAGGAGAACCGCAAAAACGAAAACTGAAGTGCCCGTCATCTCTGCAGTTAATACTCTTGACAATCAGCGATCTGTTACCTTCTTCCTCGTTACGATGATTGCATAGAAATAGTAAGATGTTGCTAGTTCGATTCGCTTTTTTATATCAAATAAGTCCTCTGGTGGAAACTATTAGAATTATATTGCATACATGACAAACATTTCCCATCAGGTTTGTTTCGTAACTTATAAATTTGTTCAGTTTATGCGAATTCTTAATTTCGTTCCTACAGAATTTCCTCATTTCCGCATCTAAGCAAACTAGGGTTTTTAAGAACTGAAAATCAACTTTCGAGGTTGATATTAAAGATCTCCATGTCTTCAGCTTGATACGCTTGATAACAGAATTAAGATTGAATAACCCGCTTACTGCCATTTAGATCAGTTGATGTTTTGGTAGCACTGACATTTAACCCGATAAGACTTATTTTATTTCTTATCATATGTCGTTACTTAATATTAGTGTAGCTATTAATAGGATTGGCATATGCTAAGATCTTGTAAACAAATTCATGAGTGTGTTCGATTCATAATTTAATTAAATTTCCGTTTGTTGGGAAGGAAAAGGTTTCGTAAATTTATTATTTAATAAACAAAATATGTAAAATGCAAAAATGTTTTTTGAAAAATTGTTTTATTTCTACTCAATTTTCTTTCGTATATATTTCCATTTTATTTTTTTGAATGATAATTATAAAAACGATAACTTCAAAACTTTCTAAAAATAATAAATCAAGCAATCATAAAAGTTGCATTCACAATTCTTCCGAATCTCTCGCTTCTCTTTTTATACATTTACAATATTCAACCATCTTTTAACCTTTTCAGGACGGGACTGGTCGATATATCGACCAGTCAATTATCATAAAATTTTCATATTTTGGGGATAATATTATGTTATATAATGTTGAT
>JAPYZR010001400.1:0-21794 GCA_030522945.1 Trichopria nigra | reverse complement strand
CCGCTGTGTCATCTGCGTATGTGGCCGTAGTGATTTCTGGCATTGTGGGTAAATCTGCTGTGTAGAGAAGATATAGAGTAGGACCCAAAACGCTTCCTTATTGTGGTATTCCAGCTTGTATAGGAAAAAGATTTGTTACAGTCTCATTGATTTTGACTTGGAAGATTCGATTTGCGAGGTATGATTTCATTAGCTTGTAGATGTTTCTTGGAAAATGCTTTTTTAATTTATATAGGAGGCCCTTATGTCATACTTTATCAATTTTTTTTATCCAATAAATATACAATACAAGAAAATGATTTTGTTCTCTTTTCATTTACTGCTTGTGTCATAAAAATGTAAATTTAATCCGTCAACAGACATAAAATACATATAAGTAAAAGGTGACGATTTCGTGAAAAATTATAATGTAACACGTACACTTGTAATTTGAAATAATATATTTTTTAGTCCGTTTTAGTTACGTACAAAAGTAATATATTGCATTTGTAAATCTTAGCCGACCGGAAGAAGTGTATAGCATTTAAGTTCTTGTTCGAATCAAGAATGGGGAAGTGCAATGTGCACATTGCTCTTCGTCGCATATTCATTAAAGGTAGCGCATGATAGGGAGCAATTAATAACATTAAAATAGCCGTAATGATCCAGCGTGTGCTCTTAAATTATGCTAAGTAACTGCTTCCGCGTTGGATCTATTTGCATTTCTAGGGATACAAACAGAGATAAAGATGAATCGTTGCATCGGCGTATGCGAAACTCACCATTAACCATTCGATTTCTCGAGCATTCACTCAGTTACTCCGACATTTTAATTGAACGACGGTTTTACAATATAAATGATTTTCGTAACTCGCACTTTATTGTAACTTAAGTGAAAAAAAAGAATGTTCCTCCTTTTCCAATCCACAAAAGAAATGATTTTTTACATGTAATTAGAAATGAAATCTAATTAAATACTTTTTTAATTTTCTGCTAGGCATTTTAACATGTAATTACGTTTAGAATATTCGAGAGTTTCCATAAAAAACATTGTTTATTTTGGAAATAACGTCGATAATGAGTTAATTATCATTTGATTATTTAATTAATCAAATCGATAAATGCAATTTCAAGGTAAACGATTAACAATTTTAGAAGTTTTAACATCCCCCCAATATAATCAGGTTCTGGCTCGGCAATGTGCTAAAAACCATATTATTTGATTATTCCACGATGGTAAGTTACTTCAAGCCGAGAGATGGGTTCGTTTTCGTAATTGGCATTTGCCGCAATCTCCTCGGAGTTCGCTCAATTTACAAAATGGTTGGCGTCTGTTGATGGACCTGTTTTTCCCACAAATTATCTCTTTATGTCTTTATTTAGTTAAATGTTTAAATTCACTTAATCTTATAACAAATAGTTATTACTAGTTTTCGTCGAAAAACACGTTTTATATACTTGATTATTGAATGAAATTGCTTATAATTTTATTAATAAGGGGTGTGTTAATGTAATTGTTTTTTATTGCCTGTATAATTTTATTACATATAACAGAAGCTTTTAATACATTTTGAAAATCGATTAAATGTGGTACTTATTTAATGTAATAGTCATAAATGTTAACTTAATCATTCATCAATATATGTTTGAGGGGTTTCGTACTAAACATATAGTATCTGTTATTAATAATAAATATATTGTCAAATGAATAAAATAATTGGAATTGATTCTACATAAAAGGAGAAGATTAGTTTATGATGAATAATCAATTAAAAAAAAAAAACATGTTTTTGCAGATAAATGTAAAAGTTCTCAGCAAATCGTAATAAATATTTATTAATATGTAACATGTAAATTACAATATGCGTATACTTAGTATAGTCCATTATTTGTAAGTATATATATATATATATATATATATATATATATATACACACGCACACACACGTAATATTATAAAACAACTAGATCGGTATTCATTCATTAATTAAATTAATAAATTAATTAATTTTTTCTTCATATGCTATAATGAGAAAAATTTTCTTGTTAAAATAGTCGTATCAGCTGGACAAAGTTAGTAGTTAATAGTGGCATAAACAAAGTATATCTAACTTTATCCAGTTAGTATGGATATTTTACTATACAAACTTTATATATACTTCAATTATATTTATTCGTTAAAATGCATTTAAAAACTCCATTCGGTTTAACATTATTTTAACAAACCTTTTTTTTCAATACACACAATTAAAATATCAAAATATACTTAAACGAACGTTAATATCGATTTATTGCAATCAGATAAGAATTGGCTTTGATTTATTATATATTCTTAATATTTTTAATTGCCTATCAGTATATATGGCATGATTTATTGCAAGTGTGTTTTGCATTGATTTATAGCTTACTTGAATTATTTGTAATTGCGTACCAATATATTGCAATTATTCTCGATACTGGTGTGAAAAAAATAAATCACTACATACTTGACTGGTATTTCATTGCCAGTCGCTTAATTAAGCGCCTCCCAGACGATAATTGATTAATGAATAAGTTCTTGCATCTGATTTTGTGGGCGTCGGAAGAAACTCAAATTCTCGCGCCAACGTGTCGCGATGTCTGATCAGTGATATAAGGATTGTCGTTTCACACGTCGAACATTGACGTGCCGCAAATGCCCCCTGTGGTACTTCGTAAATCTAACTTTAGGGCCTCAGAACGAGATGATACGAATGGTAAATTTTATATTCGTGATCGATGGCGCAGTCTGAGGTTTAATTAATGAAAATTTTCATTTATACATATACCCTAATATTATAAGCTAATACGGTTAACCACGAAATAGTAGTATAGTTTTTTATATTTAAGATTATATGTGTATAAATATGATCGACAATTGTATGAATACGTTGGATTTGCAATTTTTCTCTAGTTATAAATAACTACGTAGATGAAGTCTATATTTATAGTTACTCATCAATTATATCTAAAGTCGGCTAAAATACGGGACTCTCAAATAAAAGTACAACCGACCTTTATTCGCGATGTAAGATTCATTTTCTTTGCGCGTATTGAAGATACTGAACAAGGAGAATACGTGATTTACAGGCAGACAAACGACCTGTCAGTGCAAGAACTTTTGTGAGCTTGTGTGTCGCGCGGACTTGCGGTTCGATCAATTATTCTGTTACGGCATTCCGTAAGATCCGAATAAATTGGTGAAATTAAAGATTATTACAATGGGAGTCCGTGCGAAAATAGCGTTAATTTAAGGGAGTTTCATCATGCGCATTCAGTTTCTTTCTTATTTTCTGCCAGTAATCATCGTTCCGCTTATATTATGCATTGTTGCACGTCCATTATTGTATCCTTTCGAATTTCACTTTTTTAACTTTGCAAATGGTACGTCATTTAAAAGGTTGTATTTGCAAAACTGCAAGATTTGGAGAGTCGTACTCTTTTGGTTTATTTTCAGATAAGGAACAGTCGATAAATCAAATAGCATTGATAAATTTGGAAAACTTTGAAATGGATTGTAAATCAACAACGTTTACATCACATGTAGATATTGCAAATTTACTAACCAGTGAAAACATCTTGTAACTGCATATTTACCTAATGATTACAAATGTTATGCATTAACATCGTATTCCTTCATTTTTATGATTAAATTACTAAACGATATGTTTAAATATTTAGGCTTGATATTAATTATATAAGCACGGTATTGTTATTTGAAACAAAACAAATTAAATCTCATTACGCTATAATCTATAATAGTTTGAAAATGAAGATGCTGAATGTGTGAATATATAAAGTTATTTAATCATATATTTAGTCTGCAATAAATATTTCATTAACGATTATCATTTTGTTAAAATATAGTTAAACCATATGATTTTGATGAACTAAAAATATCGAATTCTTAACTTCTATAAGCGCAAAGTCAGATGTACCGGCGGTTTAATAACTGACTCCAAATTCACTTGAACGTCAATTACATAAACGCACCAATGAGATTTACACGTTATATTTGCGATATTGACAAACTTCACTTTATCTATAAGATGAAAAATTCGATTACAATGATCATTCGAATTACGGCATGAGATACCGTGCATCGGGTCGCGGCAATGTGCTAATCATACCGCGCCGCAGTCAATTGTCATTGTTGCAGGTTGATCGAACATCTAATTTGCGTGCGGTGGTAGTGCAAGCATGCACAGCTACGAATCTATTTGCCTGTGCTTGGTTTAATTCATTCCTAATGCATACATAATTATACACTGACAAATGACATTCCCATTGTTGCGATACACCTTGATTGTAGGATTTGACACTCGAATCATTCATTGAAATTATTAAAACAAATTTTATCTAACATTTTTACACGCTAGTATTAAAAATAATCATAGTCCACTTTTTAACAATGTTATATTATGTTTTAAGTTTTTCTGTTCTTTTTTTTTTTTATTAAATGATTTGCCTGAACTGAAGATTTATATTACTTATATGAATTTATAATTTATTTTTCCTTTATAATATAGATGAATATTAATACTGGCTCAAGGTATACATGGACATCTCTTGTTTAGCGATTGGTAGCATAGAGATAATAGTTTAAAATGTACAGTAGGTTTTTTTCTCAATACCCCGTTTAAAAAATTTAAATTCTCATCCGTTGACTTGATATTTGCTGGTATGAAGCCTGAAGGGATGCGCAGAATTGCACATACATACCAGAAAGGTTTTCATATGTACAAGAAAATAATTCACGAATAGGTAGAATAATCATAAACACTTTTCATTTTCTTTTTAACCAATAAGTCAACCTAAACGATGTCATCCAATGACAGAAAAGTTTCCTTCAGCATGCGTTTTTATAAAAACTTAGATGATGTAAATTGAGTAATTGACCAATCTGTATACCTCATAGACTTTTATTGTATATTAATGATTATGATAAAGTAATAGGCATATATAATAATTATTAACTACCTTTCCACATTTAATCGGTGCTTCTGATAATAATAATTTTGAAAAACAAATACTAAGAATACATTTTTTAAAATCGTTCAAGTTGGATTGCCATGAACGAAACGCCTGTCTGTAGCTGCATAACTGGCAATCCGACATGAAGGATTATCAATCTTTTTTCATTATTTTCTTTTCAAAATTTATTATCAAACCGATTAAATGAGAAACGATAGGAATTACTTATATATATATATATATATATATATATATATATATATATATATTATTAAAAACAACTTTTTCGTTTACTAGAAAAGTGTTCAAACTAAAAATGATTATAAAATTGCTTTTTAAAATACAAAAAATATCATCAGCACAGAATATAGAAGATTCAGCTGTTGATTATTAGCAATTTCATTCGTTTTTTTTTTTAATATAATTTGAACTGTAAGACACTCTGATGGACCATTTTCAGACATTAAATTTTAATAAGTTACTTTCAATTAGAAAACGACTCTTGTCCAAACATCCACGTTGAATATCGTCCATCCTTGATTGTATAAAGATTGCATACCTTTAAAATAGTTATCTTTTTATTTTTTTATCATTTTTATTTTATATGATTATAATTACAAGATTAGAGAAGAACAAAGAATTCTAGTCTTCATGTTTTACGAATGGATAAATGATATATGAAGAATAACGTTATTGACATTATCTTTAATTTATAGTCGGCGCGTGTTAATGACATAAGAAATTATATGTGAATAACGATTTAAATAATTTAATACAATTTCCAGCGCGAGTAACAAACGATATTTTTAATAATAGTTAGCAGAAAATTTTTATTTTCTACACTTTTTTTGGTGCCGGCATATTTGGCAAGAAAGTGTGGAAATAGGAGTATTCCCGCATACAGTTATGAAAAACAATTTTCTAAATACTCTTATAGGTTTCTGCATATAAAATCTTCTCATTATCTATACATATGATGTAATATAATATTGATCGTTATTTTATTATGTGATAGAATATTGTCATATCCTTAAGCAGCTTGATACTGACTCCCTATACAGAAGTATATATGTACCTAGGTTTGATATATCACAAATTGGATTGATAAAAGTTGACTTCAAAGGAAACGAATTATCGTTCATTTTTCCCTTAAAAGGAATTACATCAATGGAATCTATTACCGTTGCAGAAACAAATATGTTATCGCAAATAACTAAACTTAAAAATAATTGAAATTCCACCGAAGCTAGAAGCTTGACTCAAACCACGAATTCTGCACAACTCGTGACATTTCCGCTTTTTTGAGAGTCCAAAATGTCCTTACTTGCCACGATCGTCGACGAATTATCCCTAATGGAAACCGTTAAGGCGTTGCAGGATCAGCGCAACATTGTGCGTTGTTCATGGTCGTGTTTGCATAACGTATCTGTCGATTCGAGAGCGTGTCCTGTATAGAGAGGTGGAATACGGTTAAGTAAGTAAGTAACTAAGTAAGTATACGGCAATCACGAGTGCGAGATAACGAGCCGGTATCCTTGACTCCGTGCGGAGACACGCGCCCGAGTGTAAGAGTAGCGCTGCTTTTGTCATTGGCCACATACGTACGTTTTCTATACTTTTGTCCCGAACGAGTGTGTTGGTGTATTGTCCCTGTGTAACAGCGCATGCGTCCGCGCGCTGATTTTGCGCGAATGCATTGTAATGGGCATATTGCGATTATGGCGAAACGCGAATCGCACCTACGGGGCACCGCGAGTGCACATAACGGTTTATACGAGCTGCAACGCGCATTCCATAGGTATACCTGCAAATCGGTTAGTGCGTGCTGCATCTTCTACCGGTACATTTAAATTTGAAATTGTCGATAACCAAATAGGCCTTTATGCACTAGCTATTCGATTGCAAATAGATTTTGCAATTTGCCAAATGACATGTATATGTATTGAGCATCATGTGATTGGCCAAAATTAGATTTATATAATATTCACCTTGCCTTGATATGATGTTTTCGATATAATAACATAATCATTAATATAAAGTCAATTGCTCCTTAATAATAACGTTATATCACAATCAAGAACATACAGAAAATTAAAGTGTAGGTGCTTTCAATTTGTACCATTACTACATTGTGTTTGAAATTCCTAATGGTTTCGAGGAACGTCTGTGTTTTGCCTGACTGAGGATAAATTGCATGACTTCATTTGATAATTTGCCGTAAACGATCATGCGGGCTTACCAGTAGGGCAAGTGCAGAGCAGATAGTGATACGTCCAAAAGAAATGCCGCTGCACGCCATGTCTCTCCGACTGACGTCCTCTTCACCAGACCATCCTGACTGTCGTTAGAACTCACGTTATCTCGAGAGCGAAAAATCCTAAATCGCACACTGCACCACGTAAAACAAAACTAAACCAATCACTCAGCGATCGTTCTCAGTTTCACGGCAAAAAAAAATCGTAATAGCTTAGGGACAGGTTCAGTCCTCACGGGGGTTCCCCGCAGCTTTTAAGTCATCGTTGCATCGTCCTGCGTCAACGCGAGTGGACGAAAAGTACCAAAGCCCTTGTTGACGGAAGGACGTCAAACTAGACGTGTGATCGACTGTCAGTTTGACGGCCTGACCGACCGTTGACAGCGTCTGTCGACGTCGTCGAGAGTGACGTATGCGGTGCTAACCGCAGCACAGGGCTCGGGCAACTGACAGCGGGTTACAGTCGCGACTGCAGACGACGGCGCCATGCCGTTCACAGCTGATCCGGCGCTCGGAATCTTACCCTCACTTCGCAATCTCCCTCTCTGTCTCGCATTTGCGTTTCTTCTTTCGATCTCTTCAAAGCCCAAGCAAAGTGTCCGTATGTACGTTTACTGGCATTCGGACACTCTGAGAGGAAGCCAATAACGAACCATTCCCAGCATCACTCGCCTCTTTCATTTCGATATGGTCCGCCAGGAAAAGATCCGGAGACTCGGTCAGGTCTTCCTCTCGTCGATGACGAGAACATTTTAACGAGGGTCGACAAAAAACAATCGGTGCGTATACGGTACATCTGCGTGACCACGCGAGGTAAGAGTATTTTTTGCCGAAAATAAGAGACGAAGCTAAATTAAGAATTCTCAACTGCAACGGCGGACCGAAAATTTGGATGAACGGAACGAATTTTCGTATAAAAAAATATTTAATACCATCGTGAGACGCGAAGTACCGATGCGTGCACCGTTACGTACTCGATGGAGCTACATGCAAATTATATCTTGTCCGTGGATAATTAGTAGCTTTGCTCTTTACAAAAGGTTGGAAAAAGGATAAAACCCTTTCTTAATAATAATGCATAATTCGGTTCATGGTGTTGTGATATAACGACGGAAGACAAACTTCGAAGGGTTACATCGTAGAACATTGGTACAATCGGTAGTACGGGCATTGTCATCGTCGATTCATATATGTTTTCATACTTTTCTGGAACAATTTCATACTGCATTTCCTCGAAACCCATCGTAAATACGGTGGGATTTAGTAATAAAACATTACAACAATTATCCGTACTATATTCACTAGTTATTTCTCCCTGTGTTAGGCGGGATTAAACTTATTAATTTACATTTTATTTTCAAATAATAATTTGATGAAATTATGGACGTCGGTTAATAAAATCTTATATTTCTCACCAGATTCTTCCTTCAAACATTTTTAATTGCAATGTTATCTCATTAAAGAAAAGTCATGCGATCCATACTGATAGATAAATTCGGTATTCCTGCTACGATAGATCAGCAAAATTTCTCGTTACAATATTGAATTATTCTCTGGGGCATCAAATTTTTTTCTATCAATGTACGTTTCTAATCCGGTTTTTGGATACTTGTAATACGTAAGTTATCATCCGTACATATGGCACTTTTTAAGACGTAATTCTTCCAGACATTATACCCAAGATTTTCACACCACAAACCAAATTAGTTTTCTTATTGACTTTATAAAATAAAATAAAAATTTGTATCACTATATTAATGTACGGAAGACCTTCCTTTAGGATGACCTTCTTCTTCTCTTAATAGATCTTAATAGAGTTATCGAGAGAAATATTGAACTTTCCTCGTGCAATGGTGACAATAAGGGCAGTGTGCATCTTGGGCTGAATCGGCAAGTCTTCCTTATTTAATTAGCGCCCTTACTCCGCTCACGTATGGTGCATTTCTAGTTGTAGCTTTTCATAAGAAATATGCGATGTTTTATTCAAAGTAATCTTCTATTGTAAACTCCGCAATCCCAGGCTGTTAAAATATACTGTTGCTTATTTGAATTAATAAAAAGATCTTGAATTTATGATTAATTATACTATAGTGGATGTGCTTCTACTGAATATGAAATTATTGATGTGCAAAATCACTAATAGACTCGTCATTGAAAATAAAATTTGTTTATGAATAAAGTCATCCTTTTGTGATACACGTAATTTTAAAATCAATTTTCGAATGAAAACTCAAACTTTCAATATAATTTAAATTCCATTTAATCAGAGTAAATATATAGTAAATATTAATAATATTAATTAATTTTTAGAAGAGTATACGTTCTTGCACAAAATGTTCGGTGGAGGAATTAATTTTATTCATAATAAGGTAGGGACAAATTAAAAAAAAATCATATTATAAGGAAGACAACTCAATATTTGACCTATAGAAAAAATTAATTTCACTATAATTTCAGATACCTACGCAATATGAGGTGTAAGATAATTCTTTCTTGAAATTCTTTATACATTCATTTACCATGAACTCTTCAGTATAAACAAATGCTTAAATTATCAATTAACAAAAGCAATTAAAAATGATTGCCTAATCAATGTACAAAATTTAAACATTGGTATATTTTCTTTTTCAAAACCTTTTCATGTATAATTTTATGTATATATATCTAAAGAATCAATTCAGAAGTTTTAGCCCATTACGAAAGAAGTATTCTATTATTTAATAATTAATGAATATGATCCCTTGTAGAAACCTGTCCAGTTTTCTGTTACACTGCCCAGTTACCCTATACCTTTAACATGGGAAAAAAGCAACCTGGATAGAAACTAGCAAAAAACTGGACTCATTTTCTACTAGGGATACTATACAAGAATTATAAATTTAAAAATCCTGTTTTCATTACTAAATTGAAGTGATCAGAAATAGAAATATATTTACGTAGGAATGATTACGGTTAATTGTAATGAAAACAAGGTAGGGAATAATTTTCCTCAGCACACATCACGTTCTCCTGACATTAATAAAAGGTATTGAGTATCACTAATATAAGAGTCTACCAGCCCTCCAGCAACTGTACAATGTTTGCAAGGTCGTTGGGTACGAAGCACGTAACGAGACAACAATTCAGAAGCTGTATATATCAGCAGTAAATCAGTGAACCATTTAAGTGCACGAGTATTTAATTTACCTTCGAAGGCAACTAATTATCATCGTCATCGGAGGCACTTGAAATTATTATTGTTTGTTTCATAGGGGTAAGTACGCTAAAATAAGAAGCATTTATTGAATTCTGCTACCATGGATTGCCTTATTTATTTATGAGTGTATGTGTGCGCGCGCGTGTGTGTGTGTGTATGTGTGTGTGTGTGAAATTTACAGTCGAACTTATTACACTATTTGGTTATAGTAAAGATACTCTCACTTTTTGATTGTGACTAGAGATCTTCGCACATCTCTATATGGGAATATTGCGGGTGTATTTAAAATATTTAAATTGTTTAGAATGGGATAATATATCAGTAAGTGACTGTATCTGTGAAGACATTGGATGACTGGACTTGGATATAAGGTGCCTGAGAGCTCGACGTTGAAATCTCTCTCTCGTCTTTCGATATCCGACAATGTGTTTATAAGAAGGATAAACATATACGAAAATGTGGTATACATTGTAATCAAATTATTCCGCACTTTTATTTTTTGATCAATAATTGTAGGAAATGGCTATATATTTGAATGGACATGCTCTCTGGGTTGTTATATATATCTTTATATATATATATATATCCATTATAAATATGTATACTGAGATACAATAAATTCTACAGCGAATAAAGTAAAATATTGAACACATTTTAATAAATATATTTCACGGGTATTTTTTAAATTTAAAATGAACTTATTTGGAATACATTTTTTAACATTTAGCTTCGGAATTCAGCCAATCACTTTGAATTGGCCATTAGGTATTTTCAATGACGCAATATCACCCACGAGAGTGCGAGTGACTTTCATCACGCCGTTTATGTGTGCGGGATGACTCTGACTTTATTGTCGATGTATTTCAGAGGCATTTGATTGGGTTCATTGTGTAACGCAATCGGACGAACAAAATGGACGAACAAACGTCCTTGCACGGTGGAAACGTGAAAGCCTTTCCTCGTCAGAGAAGGACGGGATCTAAAGAATTTCGTTCATAATCCAGCGCATTGTGCATCTCTGATAATCCGACAGAATATACGCCCCTCGTATGGGTCCTATTGAAGAAACGTTAAATATAACCACTACATAAATATAATATTGTCTAAGAACGACTCGCTGTTCGGGAAATAATTCAATACGTGCGTCAGAAACAGGCATGTTGCACACTATGTCTTAAATTTACAATTATAATTATATGTAAGAGAAGGATATATTTCTTAATAACAGTCTATCATATGAATATTGCATATTCAGTAAGAAACTATGTACCATCTAAAATTATCCGGTATATGGATTCAGATTTTTTTCTACGACGACCAAAAACCTTATCAACTATATATTTTTGTGCCATAAGCTTAGTAGAAATACTGATCTGACGCACGGTAAAAATTTGTTAAGGTTTATATACACTTTTGGCCTCCAAGATATACATGTCTCAGCCATATTTTTTGAACGCATTTTAAACACCGTTTTGCTTTTTTGCTTATCTGGCATGGCTAATACAGAATAAGAAATTTATAGCTATTATACAGCCTTATTAAATGTAGAAGTGTGAATTGTAAAATAGGTATATGGAAGTTGCCACCATTTACCGAATTCTCATTACGGACGATTTACGCAGACAAAATAGTTGTCTAAACCATACAGTCATCCTATTTCAGAATGATTTGCAAAAGGTAATACCGATAAAAAAAATGAAATAAAAAAAAAAACAAGTTAGAACGCGCAGGGGTTATTGGATCGGTAACAACATTTTTTTCTCGATTAAACATATCGTTATTGAATATTTTGGAAATATTGTATGGTTGTTTATTTACTCATACTGTGTCAGGTATATTCGTATGCCTATTTTACAGCAACGAGATGCCAGTGCGGCTATTCTCAGTAGATCATATGGAATCAGGCATATTTCTGCCTAATTTACTGCAACATTTTTTACGTATAAGAGTGTTTACTTCTGGCTGTTTTGGGATCCATGACTGACCGTTCTGAAGTAGAGCAGAAATATTCGGAATTGTTTAGTGGGTTGAATGAAAGTTTATGAGGGCCTTCGCTGTATAAAGGCTGCGGACTTTATTATACCGTGAAGTGATTTCGGGTAACCGACGCGTTATTATGTCAGATTACTACATACTACGAAATATTATTACATAGGCGCTGGTAAAAAAGTTCGCTATCCGCCAACGTTTTATTTCGACGCGAGAGAAATCGACTTCGAGCGGTATAAGCGAAAATGAGGACCATGCGATAAAGGGATCAATTGTCACTTTTCTTATTGACTATTTCGATTACTTTTTAGCGTTTAGCGTTCGCAAGGCAGAGTGATGTAACCCTGTCTAACGACAGTCTGTTTTTTCTCAGTATTGATAAAAATCTGAAATAATTTAACGAAATAATTTATAACGAATAATTGATAGTAAAAGAAAAATGTATTTTTCGTTTAAGAATCTTTTACATCTCGTGAACATTTTCGTTTCAATTGCAGAATGGACTGAAGCATATACAGGGTGATCACCTTAGGAGAAAGTATTATCATTGCGGTTTATCACGGTTTCTCTTGACAGATTGTAATATTTCGTAAATATTCTCATTTCAATGCAGTTGGATTTTCATTGTAAATATTTAGAACAAGATCTATAACGCATTTGAAAATGATAAAAAGTGAGAATACCATATACCTCTGCTTTGTTAGAACTCTCTAAACTTCTTTAAAATATAAATTCACACAACGCAGAAATTTTACTCCCCTCAAAAATGAAAAAAATTAATTTTAATTTTTAAGGAATTATGAATAAATTTTTGAAGAATAAAACGTTTGTGTGACCAAAGTAAACAACAGTTTACATAATAAATTTAAGAAATATTCTCGTCAGTTTAAATAGAGAATATTCTGATTTAGTGTTATGTACTGCGTTCATTAGAAATATAATCCACATACAATTGTTTGTAGTGGGTAAGCACATAATAATAAACATAATAATAATTTGAATAATAAATGTCGTTTTTATTTTTTAAATCATTTTCTCTTTTTTGTTTTAAAATAGTTTTAAATAAAGAACATTTATCTATAAATTAAGAACAACATTTTTCACATTTCTTTGTTTTTTCAATTTAATATTCATTAAGGCGACTCATTTTCATCTTTGAAACTGCCAAATTTTTCAAATTTCTGTTAATCCACTTCGAACAGTGCACTAAATACCGTTGACAAGATCCGCGGTTCATCCTGCTTTCGTAGAAATCTTTGATGGTCTTTACTTGCCCGAAAGCGTGCATGTGTAATACCTGGCCAAACGACGCTGAGCAAACTTCCAGTTGGACCGTAGATCAGACATAACTTGGTGCCGGCAGCACGGGCATTGTTCTGTCTGGTGCCTGGCATTGTTCCGCGACGGGAAAAGGTCAAGATACCGTGACGTCGAAGAGCATCACTAACAGCCTCCAGCGATAATCGTTTCCAATATCATGTAACATATAAGTTGATTCCGCGAATTCGCACCTTTGATGATCGTCGATGGATGTTATGCGTTTATCAGAGACTATGTCGTTAATCTCGACACATTTTCAATACGTAATTAATGTTCAAAGAATATTTTCAATAATGGAAGTGAATGAGCCTTTTAAAAACAATAAGTCTTTGCAAAGATTTAAAAGTTCATAGGTATAAAAATATGGGTACGTTGGGAAATCGTAAATTTTGAAAGCGCATTCACGTTTCATATAATGCATGTAACTTTTAAGAATATATGCACATTATTATAATAATTATTTATACATTATCATATATATAGTTTGGAGATATCGCATTTATCTAATTTTTAAGGACTTCTAACATTGAATTCTTTATCTTATATATATTGTCCGTTAGTCCGTTTGTATAAAAATGGCGAACATTTTTACAATTAACTTTGAAGAACACGTCACGGCTGCTGAGGGAGACTATTGTAAAATTCTAGTTAAGACCCAGGAATATATGATAGAAGTAGTTCAAGAACGTCACATATGTTAAATACATTATTGTTTTTTACAACTATCTAAATTTCTTGTGATGAAAATTCGCTCTGTTGAAGAGTGACCCATTTTTTACTTTTTAAGACTGAAATTACACTCCAAGGAATTTAAAGAGTAAGAAGTTCAGTCTCATTTCCAAACTTTAGCAATGTTCGCAGATAATCAACGTAGACAATTTTAATTATCAAAGAATGTTGATATAAAATAATCCTTCTTTCGCTTTCTGATCTTCGATAACCTTAATTTTGTGAAAATACTTGGCCCCAAAAACGATAGGAGTATAAGAATTTAGTATTTTCCTGTAAAAGGTATAAAATTTATTTTGTGATGCATGTCATCTCAATTACGCCGCAGCAATAGCCTACAAGAGTTACACCACGTAACATTATTTGATTTGTTCTTTATTGTTGGTCTTATTCGTTGGAACCAGATTCAGATGGATCGCGTACTTCACGATTTTCTTGATACACTAATTAATCAGAAGAACGAAACTTAGCTTACACTTCTTATATAAACACCGTTAATAATGCAACTACTTTGGATCTGAAACATAACTTAGTGCTGAAGAGGACCTCTGGAAAACCGTAACGCCACTATATGTAATGATTTTCTTACCAAAAAAACGAGCACGGAAAGATACGCCATTGAAATGATAGAAGAGATGCTCGGGGTGTTAGAAACTGACCAAGAAGAAGAAGACTAAAACAATTTATACTAACTTGGTAAATACTCAAACGTCTTGATAACTACAAAAGAAATAAAATGTGGTTCGGGTTCCACAATAAACTGTAGGGCCTGCAACATACTTCCTTAAACTGAAAGAAATTCCTTGCCAATCCATGAAGAAGAAGCAGAATATAAATGATGGAGCTTAATGAAAAGTGTTGTAATTAAAACACCAATATATAGAAATGTGAGGTGTGGTGTGATGCGTTCTTAGAACACATATGGGCACATCATTTTTTTTTATTTTTTTTTTTATTATTATTTTTATTTTTTTTTTTTTTTTTAAACACCGTTAAATAAAAAATATATCATATAATTCGGATTTTACAGTATATAGTATATTTTGTAGTATAAAATGACTTCTCTAATAAGTCATTTTAAAAAACTTCAATCTAAAAGTCACTGATATTATCCCTTGGTACAAAGTAATTATAAAGCAATTTTTAACAAAGAAAAGAAAACAAAACAAAACAATGTTGCATTTATTTCAATTGTGAAATATTAATTTAATCTGTGTTTTTAGGAGTTTGTTCTCATAATGAACCAGAAATTTTGATTGAAAACTATTTCCCTCATTAAATTCTATAAAGGCGACTAATATTTTGTGTAGGTTAATTGCATAATTCAGTACCGAATCGTAATAAAGTACTGCATTAATAACGGGACGTATGTAAATTCATTAACGGCCCCGAAATGCTGGCGCCAAAATGATGGTGGATCGACATGTCGTAAGGCGTGAACGAGGAAGCGTGCAAAAATGTTAATTCGAGATACATAATAAGCCGATGCATCGAAAACGTCCTGCAGCAAACGTGCTGCAGAAAGTTCTGTACTTATTTACTTTAAGAAATGTGTAATCTCCGCCAATTGCCCGTTTGCTGATATTTTATTTGACATTCAAATGAAATTTTTATGTTCTGGATTGTAAATAAGAGCGCATTAACAGGAACATGTTCTTCGGTTTACGTCAGTGTATAATAAGCGATTGTACTAAACCAATGAAGGTGTAAGGAAGCTATTGTTTTCTAGTCCCTATATATAACATGTGAATATGAAGTTTAGAAAAATTTATCCTATTCCAGGTCTTAAATCGCATTGCCTGGGCGAATAATTTATTGAAATTAATAAAACAAATGATGAAAAGTGTGATTACCTTTTTTATTATTATTACTAGACATAAATGTAATTATTTGAAGAATTGAAGGTTTGTCTTAAAAAAAAAGTATATACGTAATCTCACATAACTAATATACTTTTCAAAAATATATATAAAAAAAATTAAATAAGGAAATACTTTAATTATTTCCTGTTTTTTTATTTTCGACTATTGTGTGTTATTTTAAATAGATTATGCTAATTAGTAACAAACCTTTCTCACATGCTAGAGAATTAGTGAGTAATATCGTAAGCTTTACCTTTCAGATTTTAAGAGAATAATACGTGATACGTGATAATCATTATGATAGTGTAGAATCTTTTCAAAAATTTGATGACTTTCGAAATTAGCTTGAATACTTTGTAAGAAACGCCTTGATCATCTGAGCAAACATGAACGTGATAATAGTATATTAAAATTGATCGAGAAATACAAGGACGTTTTTTAAATATGCCCGGTCGTGCGATCACGCGTAGGGTAAAACTTCTTAGAGAATGTCCAATTATAAAGCGACCGTATATATCATTATTATAGATCGTATAGACCATTGGCATATATCGTAAGACAGTTGATGAAGGAATTGCACATATGGTAATGGTTGGGATTATCGAGCTGTCTCCTAGTCAGTATTGTAATCCATTTCGAATAGTTCGATTGAAAGACGGCCGCATTCGTTTATGTTTAAATGCACGGTCATTAAGTGATGCAATAGCGAGCGATGAATGTCTATTATAAATGCCGAATTGACGTAAAGGCCCAATGGTTTTCTGTTCTGATATGACTCACAACTATTGGCAAGTAGAGTTGGAAGAGATGCCGCGACCATTTACAGCCTTTTTGAATGGATCAAGTTTATATAATGTCTGTCATGTACCATTCGGCCTAAAGATGTCGATGACTTCGTCACCTATTATATCAATGACCTGTTTCTGACACCGCGAACATTTGACGAATATTTGTGTAAGTTAGACGGCTTAAGATTAGTGGTTTTACGTTACAGTTAAATAAAATTTTGTCAAATATCGGTTCTCTCTTTAGGATTTGAGTTACAGGCTAAGGATACATAACACAGTGAGCGATTGAAAAACTATAATTAATTTCGAGGCACCACGTAATAAATTGGAACTACATAAGTTTTTAGGTGTCTATACACAATACCGTATATGGATCCATTCCGAGATTTGCTTGATTCTGCAGCTGCATGGGAGTGGATAAAGGCCCACATACATATTTTTCAGGTGCTTATATAAGCGTAGATTCTCGAAGTGCGTCTGCTTTAGTCACTACACTATGACCTATCGTTAAGATTTAAGGTATACAAACGGATGCACGTTATCAGGGGTTAAGTGCGGTATTGTTTCAAATCAATTAGATGGAAGATCATCATATAATTGCAGTGATGTCCTTAAAGTATCCGAAATCAATTTTACAACACCTGAAATGGAATTGTTGTCAATTATTTATGTTACCTTTAAAAATAATAATTTTATAAATATTATAATGATACTAATTGCATACAATAAAATTACCAATCAAAAACAAGTATTTCAGAAAATATTTTTGATGTGTAAGTAATTTTAATGTTCATAATAATATTAAATGGAATCTTCGAGCAATGTTGGAAATACGAAAATGTGTCAGAAGAATCTTAATGTATACAAAAAATGTTCTGCTTGTAAAACGGAAAGAATGATATAAAAAAGCAAAAAGCAAAATTCAAATTGTGTTAACATGAGGTCATTGATTATGCAACCAAAAATATTAATGATGCAACTCTTAAATATATAATCTTAAATGCAATAATATATTTATGATTGCAAGAAAATGCTTAAAGAATAGGAATGGAACACAATTATAATAATTTTCATTAACATATTTTGTATTTTATCAATAAAAACAAATGAATTAAATATACTTGGTTCAATTATAATTATTGAAACCAGAAGATGTTACGTATTACATTTAAATAATCATAGCATGTATACATATCAATCTTCATAAATACTGTTTTGTAAAAACTGATTGGTATTAATTGAAATCAGCTTGACTCTCGTAACTAATAATTCATTTTGATTAGCTGACATTTATTTGCCCACCCATGTAGACATTGATACACATGTTACTTTGACTCATCAAAATATTATGTATATATATATATATATCGCGTAAGGCAGTAGCAAACCCGTTCAGATTCTACAATATGATTCGGGAGCCAAGTATATTTTAAGGTATCAGTCACATTGGAGAGGACTTGATGATCAACCAGTGGGCAAGCTCCTTTCGACTTTCTTCCACGATTCCGTTTCGCCTTTTGGTTTTATTATTTTGGTTTCATTCTGCAAGATATATGTTGTTTATCGAGCTTGTGAGGAATTCCTCCCAGATTCGAGAGTCCCGTGGTGACCCCACCGCCAACTGCAAGGGAGTGCTATTTTCAGGGCGAAATTCTTTGCAAATTCAGTGCTTTTAACGGGCAAGATTAGATTCTTCCAAAAATAGAATCCGTGCGAAAAATACGCCAGACAACATTCCGTCTTGCATACAACGCACGCTAATCCGGCAACAGGCGCCAGGTTAGGGCTACCGATAAATCATTCAGTGAAAGAGAGATTGCTGAAGTGGTCGAACTTACGTATTAATCGTCCGAAACTTGCACGCGTTCAATAGTTTTTGAGAAAATAGAATAAAACAGATACGTCCCGCGTGTTTTGTAAATTTATGCCGCAGGATGATATTTTTAAAAAAGAGGTAAAACGTCAATGGCAAAAACTACGATTCAGCTAAAGACAAGGTGAAGTTTTTGTTCATTTTTTTAATTTTGGTTTTTTTAAATTGTTGAAATTTTGAAATTCTACCGTTTGTTTTGCTGCAGAAACTGGATAAACAACTGAATGTATTTCAATCAAAAAGTAGTAATTTTCATAGACAATTGCATTTTTTTATTATTCCGGTAAATCCCGAGATACTACATCTTCAATTTATAGCAGATGACATAGTTAGAATAAAACAAAGTACAACGAGATTAAAAATATGATAATTCAGAGTTAGGAAATATATAGTCCTAAGTCATTTTTAAAACATGACGGTAGATAGTAGTTTATATACCTAGAGTTCAAATTTGGGGTGACAAATGTCATCAATAGTGGTTTAGTAATTTTGTGAATATTAAATATACATTAAAAAGTTTTTTTTTTATTGTCCTATCAATTATTTATCCATAATTCTCATCACCATAATGTCACGGATACTTTGCTTCACGACAAAAAGCTTGTTATAAAATATTAGCATATTTTTAAATTTGACTCGATTACATCATTTATTTAATTTGATTGGATTATATATTGTATTAAAGATTTTACTGATTTCAACAATGTATAAATAATGAAATAAAAATGAATAAATAACGAATAAAAACCTTAAAAATTGTAATTTTTAAGAGTTTTCGTAATACAAATGATTGCTTTACATCTCACCAAGTGAAAGTCACGCGACTATACTATGTTACAAATTAACGTTTTAAAGTTTACATGCAGTTTAAAAATTGACGATCATTATTACTTACATTTATAATGAACATAGATTATGTAACACAAAAATTTATTGCATTTCATCTTGGAAAAATTCAAAGTAAAACATTAATAATCTTTATTTGAGTATCATTCAATTGCATATACCATCGAATACATTAAATTTTTAAGAATATTTCACATGCAAATACAAATATACGTCTGGTACATTGAAAAAATTTGATGAAAAGTGAACAAAAAAAGTTGGACATTAATAATCGCTCATTATTCTAACTGAAAATAATGAAATTAGAAAATAGATGATGACCCTGTCCTGGATAATTATGACTCTTAATCCTCTTGGAGAAAATGGAAGTAAATTAATATAGTTTTAAAAAATATTCAAATTTTATTTTTTTTTCAAAAAATAATTTTACAAGTAATTAAAAAAAAAAAAAATAAATAATCCGACAGATCATAAAGCTCTAATTTATCAAACCTTTAATTAGAAGAAATTAACAATCAAACCGATTATTGCAATATCCTGGTGACAAAGCAACGGAAAAATTACGAAAAATATCGGAGTCAGTTCTAAAAATAAATTTTGTGCGATTTTCGCCCGTTATTTGACACGCCCCGTATGCCAGTAATACGGCTTCGAGTGCTGCCGCACGACGTCCGCATTTTTTGCAAGGCCGACCGGTACACCGGTCGCGAGAGGGAACCCATGCCCCCGACGCGTGCGACGCCGACGCTGAGATCCTCATTCGAGTTTCTCTGACGCCGGCTATTTGGCATCGGGTACCATAAATAACCGCGGAAACCAGATTCGGGCTTGGGCATCGTCTAAAAACGATAAAAGGGCCTTATCGCCGGGTTCCTGACCCCTTAACGCTCGATTTTAACGTTTTGTTAAACTTTAAAATATGCAAATTCCTGTTTGCGCGGTGACTGCAATTTACAGTAAAACGAAAGGCATTTTTTTAGTGCTTCAATGAGGGTAACTCAAATCGGTAGAATGTGATTCAGGAATTTTGTACTTTAAATCTTTGCCTCTCTTTTCTTTTTTCTTTTTTAACTGGCCACTTCGATATTCAATGACGCACTTAAACGCCGTTCGTGCGGATGAAAAAATAAAATTAACGTACAAGCTCGCTTCACGCGATTTAAGGGATAGTCGCTCGTAAATGGGCCCTAGTCGACAAAAATCGGGAGGAATGATTTTACGTAATTTTATTACTGGTGTCTTCGTTGTAGATATTAAATTAAAATACTGCAAGGATTAATTTAAATAAAGGGATTTTTTTATTATCATCGTATGTTTCTGTTTTAGTCGTGCGATTTGCTAACTCAAATTAATTGGCGCGTTCGTAAAAAGGACATATATCCTAAAAACTTTTAGCTAATTACATTTACGACCAGCATTAAATAAACTGTAAAATGTGTTATGTTCACCAGAAAAAAATGTGTGGTATTAAAAGCCGTAAGCACAAGTAGGATTGTTCTTTCTAAAAAGATGGACTTTTTGTTGCAAGTTAATTTAAGGTATCTCTTGCGGTCCATACAAATGAGTACAGATTCTAATACAAAAGAATTACCAGTTAATGTATTACAACATTATTTTACTAATAATTTTTCATCTGTCATCATCAGAAAGAATAATCTATCTTCATATAAACGTTTTTTTTTTCATTGGGTGTTCTTGCCCAGGTTTTTTCGCTCTTTTTTATTGATGGAATAAATTTCTTAGGTCGGTTGATTTTTCTTGTAATCTTCCGCAGTGAATATTCGCTATCTGCATTTGTATTTCATGTTTGAACAAATCTATTGAAATTTGAGTTGTAGAAATCGTGTAGTACTTTCTTTAATTTTTGGATAGCTTTGTTTAGTAAATGTTTGTCGTTTGTACTTCTTGTTTTTTTGCCAATTTCTTCTGAGTTTCCTTTTTTCTAGGACCAACTTTCTGATGTAAT
>JAPYZR010001399.1:0-65898 GCA_030522945.1 Trichopria nigra | reverse complement strand
TAAGAATTCTTTTCGAACGAAAATAGTGAAGTCTCTAAGAATTCCAGATTGCGAATTCTTGAGGAATTCAATCTGATTACCTGTGCTATCTGGGTTGTTAACCACAAACTTACAGTAATGGCTGCATGTGACTTGATGAAACTGCGGAATTGTATTTCTCAAATCCAATTTTTCCGGAAACAAGTTACTTCCTAGACAAATTTTGCAATTCAAATGTTAAAGTTGAATTTCATGCGGTCTGTCCTTCTTGTTCAGCCTACATCGGCAACAATTATATCCCATGCGGGAAATCTCATTTGGATTAGTTGGGATCCTTTGCGGGATAATATTGTTTCCTATATACATAATATGTATCCTACACAATAATATTGTTTGTGGTTTATATTTCGTATAGGTATCCTTTTCACGCTGTAAAAATATCTGTCTTTTTAGCTTTTCACTTGCGATGTTTGGCTTCGGAGAAGAAATTATTCTATGGAAATACATGTGGGAAATAAAATTCCCATATGGGACAACATATCCCACCTGGGAACCCAGTACAAATTCCCACATGGTTCCCTTGTGGGATCCCATATGGGGATTTTTAGTAGGGATGCGTATCCAAAAACAGGTTACAGAAGGAATTCTTTTGGTTAATTCGTGAGTTATCGTGCAAAGTCACACATAACACATCCAAATCTCCGGAAAATTTTTTAAAATTTTACATTTTAAAAAAATTCGATTTTTGGGTTCCTTGATTTGAAACGTGGACATTTGATGAAAAAAATAGGGGGTAATTTTTTATGCCATCGTATCCAAATTCAATACTTCGTCCGACCTAAGGTGCGGGTCGAAGTAAAATTACTAATATGCAGTAATATCACTGCTAAAAACTATTAGTTCGCAGCAGTTTTCAGTAGTAAATTAAGACATTCAGTAATAAACTTCCACGAGGGAACGAGAAAGGGAAATAAACTGAGGGATGGACGTGATAAAAGGTAAGCAAACTTAAGAACAAAATTAAAAATATTTATCTATGTCCTTTTCTATCAGGCGGGCCAAAACAGGTCACAACTACTTTTATTTTTAATTCTTATACCCGAAGCAATGAAGTAAATGAAAGAAATGTAGTTTCAATTTCAGTTAAGTATATCGCGATTGTTGAATAAAATTAAAATTCTGTAAACTTCTCTGACATAGCACAAATGTAGTAGACTAGTATAATTAACAGAAACATTTTATATTTTCATAGATAAATAGAATATATGTGGTTGATTAGGTCAATATATACTTTTTTTCCACATGGATAGCAGTAGAAATACAATCGATCTTTTAGTTATAAAAATAGCGGCTGGAATTCATGATATTCAATGTAGACTCTTTCATAGTTGTATAAATCATATACGACAAAGCATATACGAAATATGGCATTTTTTCTAGCGCTTACTTTTTGGTAAAGCAGCACTTTTCTATTATATATGTGTACAGGACAGAAAATAAATAAATTTGTTTCTCGGTGACAATTGTAACTTTCCCCTACGATACGTTGTAATATTACGTCCTTATTCCTCGAGGCATTGCAGAATATATTTAAATAAGTTTATACAATACACGTTCGAAATATTTATTCGTCTTTTAATAGCATATAATAACTGGTAAGATCATCAAATCCATTTCTACAACTGTACAACGGAAGATGTAGCACACAACGGCGCTTAACCGCATGCTGTGCCATATATCTGCGGTGAGAAATAAAATCTGATTTTAATGTTTGCTAGACATATCTAAGATTAAAGGAGATATCATATTACATGCGGTATTTTCGAATTAACTTTTATTTTAATTTTTCTAAGAAATGGACTATTACTATAATATCGCATTGCCCTTTATACAAAATTATCCGAATATTTTAAAGACCTCCGTTTGAATCGTTTTTAATTATATCGTTTACTTTATAAACGCTCATTTGACTTCACATTCATATACAATCTTATTTTGAATTGCAAGATACAGAAGAAAGTGAACAAGATACCGTAAGGCACTGAATTCGACAATAACGCCTTTTATTTATGAGGGAGGTGTGCTACTGTCCGAGCGCAAATGCGTAGGCGCTGCCTCTCTGTAAGCGATATCGAAGACACTTTTTTTATCTAGAAGCTGTTGATGTCGTAATCGTGTCCCGCCTTGCAATGAAACTGCGATCCCCGAGTCGAGGTCGTCGTCTGGTCTCCGTATTTCCCCGGAACTCTGTGTAAAGAAGGTAATTCACGATATAGTTTTTAAAGCTTACTTTTGGTTTACAGGGATTTTTGAATTTCTTACGCTAAAATTCGCATTCTTAACAGATATTACCGTATAATGTTCCGGCGATGGATGAGGTACAGGTGGCGGATGTAGGTAAAATCCGGTTGGCGTTTTTTCAAAGTTATATTCGGAGTGTTGTACCAGTGGATGTCTCGGTTCTGGTTGGATTTGTGACAGTACCCAATGAGGTGGCGGTTTATCCGGCGCGAAAATTTGCACTGGAAGATCGTCGCCTCGCATTCCTTCGGATTTTCTCATTTTCCTACCTTGCCGAACAATAGCTTTTAACTGTTCCGATTCAACGTTTACAAGCGGTTTAATTTTGCATTTCAACGTTCCGGAACTTAACGGCGACTTTGATTGTTCCTCTTCGCAGGGTGATTTTCCATCTCCAGTATTGCTTTTTTTCGTCTTACCCACTTTATTCAGCCATCGAGGACGCCTGCTCTTTTCGACCGTGTCCGATTTTTCTTCTCTTTTCTTATTCATTTCTAGGCGTTTTTGCTCATACCAAGCCATATATCGCGATCGTGCATTCGCTATTTCCGGATCCTTTCCATGGTCGATTAGTTTGAAGGCTTGGGGTTTTTCGTGCATATGCGAGTTGGTTTTTGTTCCGTCCGTGCTTTGGTCCGATGGTCTTCTGCTATGATTTTCTTTCACATGCGACTTTTTGTCCTTTCGAGAATCTTGATGCGATTCTCTCTCTTTATTAGATTCTGTTATATTTTGATGTTCTTTTATTTCCTTCGTCTCCGTGCGTTCAGTTTTTCTTGACTGGTAGTGACGGTGACTTATGCAATGCTTCGAATTTTGTATTTTAACTTGAGTATCTAAATGTTCCTCCTCGGTTTTCTTCTCGTCTTGGCTCGAAATTTGAGTTACACACTTAATTGAAAGCTTGTCTTCAAAACCGTGACACGATTCTATATTATCATCTTTGATTTTTTCGTCTTGCTTTATTTTCGCGCTTTTCCCTTTATCACTGTTCCCAGATTTTTCCCAGACATCTGATTTCGGGATTACCTTTACGGGCGCAATGGATGGCTGAATGACCTGACTTTTTATATTATCTTCAGATTTTTGCATTTCGTGTTGCTTGAAATTTCCAGATTGTTCCGTTTTCTTCATTGCGTGTTGCGAGGGACTTTGCATACTTGGAGAGGATGCTGTGACTCTGGGTGGTTTTGGCGGTGGCGTTTTTGAATTATCAACATTTTGTTCAATTCTGAAGCCGCTTTTGATATATTGGACATCGCTAGAAATGAAAGGAGATGTAGAATATTCAGAAGAATATACTGTTTCTATTTGCAGCGGAGAAAAATCTTGCAAATGTGAATTTTTACCTATATCGGCTGCGACTTGTTGCACTCTATGTGCGTCTTCTTGTACTTGTACTTTGTTCGATATTGTTTCACTTTCATCAATGTCAGTATGCGATGAAAAGGAATGTCTAGGAGTTCGGTAAGGTTTTGTATATAATGCCGTTTTTCTAGACATATCACTTTCAATGGACGAATCGCTGTCTTCGGCTTCTTGCCTGGCGGTGAATTTTTTTATTTTTTCAACAATTCTAGGGTTTGTTTCTTCTGTATCTTGATCTTTTATAACAATTTGCGGACTACTTGTACCTTTTCTGGTAGTAGAAATTATGTTTGTTTTCGTATCACTTTCGTCTAAAGTAGGATTTGCATTATTAACTAAGGAATTTAATTCATCCGTGTTTGATTTTAAGTCAACGTGACTGGCAGTTTCGGCTTTTGAAAGTACATCATTTACGGGTACTATAATTTCTTTATTACTACTAGTTTTAATAGACGTATCCTTATCACTATTTACATTAACTACAAATTTATCGTCGTCCGTTCCTTTAAGTGGTACCCGAGATATTTCAGGATTATCAGTCTCTCGTAAAAATAAACTTTCATTCATTTCTGTCAATAATTCATATTCAGGTTTCGTGTTATCGTACGGGGAATGCAATTGTTTAATGCTGTCTACATGAGTTTCTTGATTATCAGGTGTTTTATAGGCAAATGAATCGTGGGAATCTTTATCTTTTGAATCGTGCAGTGTTTGATTATAACTAAAATTTTCATTAGAACTTATGCTCTCTTTAAGTCTTTCATATCGATGATCATTAGATCGTGATATTTCTGGCGATGAACTAGTATGTACAATACTTTCTTCTGTGCTTTTTCTGGTATTAGTTTCATTTTCTTTAATGTCGTTATTTATTTTCATTTCTCTCATTTCTTCTGAAGTCTGTACAGCAGATGAGCCAATTACTACTTCATTCTTTTTTAACATTTCGTTTTCAGTTTTGTCTGTCTTGCAAAATTCAGTAGATGAATAAGGAATGCGTTTTTCTACATTCATCTCATCTTCTGATTTTTTAAATTTATCTGTCTTGGTACTATCTTTTCTTTTAGGAGTTGTCCAGACTCTAGTTGTATTATTAATGATATTTTGATGGAATTTCCGGCTATCGTTTTCTAGTTCTCCTTTTATATTTGGACAAATCATTTCATCATGCGATTCGTTAGAAAAATTTATTTTCTTACTTATTGTAGGTTCTTCTTTATTCGAGTACCCTTCTGAATCGGTGAAATGCCTTTGTGAATCTCCGATTACTCTAAATGTTGAATTATCTGAAATTTCCAAAGAAATATTTTCAAAATCACGAGATTCTTTACTTGTTGATGTCAACTGACATTTTAATTCTTTGTTTTCAACATTGTGAATCTTCTTTGGCTTTGCTTTTTCTTTCGTAGGTTTTGTTACGGATAGCATTTTTTTCGTCTCTTTTGACGAACTTGAATTGGAATCCACTTTTCCCTCCGTAGAAGAGATACTTTTCGATATTTTAGTTTTAGAAATCTGGTCTTCGTCTTTTGAATCTTCATTACTTTTCGTTTCAGAGTCCAGTTTTGTTTGCCTTTTTAATTTTGGAAACCCTCTAACGTCTAAAAATGATTTTCTTACACGTTTTTTTGGTTCAGAATCCTCGAGTTCTGAACTGCTAATACTTTGGACGTTTTGTTGTTGCTTTAAAAACTGTCTTTGTTTTAAGTTAGTTTCGTCTGTTACTTTTGATGTTTTGCTTGTACGTAACTTAGAAGGGCTGGCTTCTACTGATGTTTTCGCATTCACATTTTTTTTCGTATTTGTATTTTTTTGGACCAACTTAAGATTTTTATTATCAATGTCAGTAGGAGCGTTATTATCTGACGATTTTTGTTTCACATTCTCTACTTTTCCTGATTTATGCTTTTTATCGCTGAACTTACGAATTTTTTGTTGAAAGCTGTTAATTTCTCTTTCTATAACCCGAAAACTGGGTTCCATGAAATTCCTTCTTCTGTTCTCTCCTTCGCCTTCAGTTTCAACTTTTCTTCGCGTTGTATTTCTCACTGGGCTTGTATCTTTTTCTTCTGGCGAGGGAGTTGAATCATCGAGTGCTTTTATTACCATTTTCCTTTTCCCAAGTACTGACTTTGTAATTTCCTTTTCTCTTTTTCTCATATCTTCTTTACGCTTCTCGAATTCATCGTAGAATCCATTCGTATTGTCGTCTATGGAATCGGATATTTCTTTTAGTACATCTGGTGAAAGTGAAATCTCCCTACTTGCAATGGGCTCAACAATCCGTCTTTTATTAAAAGTTTTTTTATTATCAAAAGAACATTCTTCTGGAATTGGCGATTTCTTCCAGCTCGATTTCATTGGTCTGCATTCTTCTTTCATACCTTGTTTCTTTTTAGCTCTTAATTTTTTCCTTAATCTAGCATCCTCTTCGGATTCTTCATTATCACTTCTGCTTCTAATGATGAAATCTGTCTGCGTTGAAGCAGTTCGGTCTGTTTGTGTTGCAATAGCAACTTGACCAGGAAGACTTTGCGTCTCAAGAAGACTAGAAGTGTCTATCATTGCAACGTTAAATCCTCTTATTTCTCTTTCTAGTAACAAGCGAGTTAAGAGAGCGTTTTGTCTGGCCAATTCAACGTCATGAACAGAGTATGTCATATCTTTATCTCTTGCATCTTTAACATCTTCGATGTCTTTAGATATATCTATTAATATGTCGGAATTCATTTTTCTTGATTTTTGTTCATCTTTCATGATATCATCCATTTTTTTTGCTTGGTATTCTTCATTGGTTTCATAATGATGGGCTTTTCTTTCATGGGGATCCTTGGATTTCGTTTTTCTGGATTGTTCGCTAATATTTCGATCTAAAATCAAACGTTGAATGTCGGTGCCTGGTTGCTCGTAATATTGTTCTTGCTGTGATTGTTGATAATTTCGTTGATGATGCATGTCCAGTTTTTCAGGTAAAATTAAAATTTCCTGCCTCGAAGGTACATCGTTTTGGTATGATTCTGTCGCTTGGCCTCCTAAGCTGTGAATATTTACCCGAGGCTGGTGGCTTTTCCGAATATTTTGGTCTTCGATAAATCTCTGAAGAAGAATATCTTTTCCATTTGTTTGATAATGACTTGTTTGATACGGTCCATTGTCAAAAATCTCATCACGAGAGACTAATTGTAAGACTTCGGCATTTCCATCTCGATAAAAACGTTCCTGGACGTATTTTGTTTCTTTATCTTCATCTGGAATGCCTTGATTAGCTATGCGTAAGTGATCTTGCTGATGAAAGTCTATATCAGAACCTCGTTCTAACTCGTGTCTTCTAATTGAGTCAAGTTCTGATAAATCAGCAACATGTGTCTGACCTGCGATTTCCTCGACGCATATTCGTTCGTTCTCTAATCGCTGCCTGCGTAATGAGTTTTGATTAAAAATAGGTGAAGGGCCTACTTTTTTTCGACTGCCCTCTAAACGGCTGATTTTTTTAATATCGGGGTGTTGATAGCCAGGAACTATATCGCCTGGAAGAGAAGCTTGTCCGTAATTTTGCAAATTACGCCGATTGAACTGCCAATTTCTTCGGGTAGGATCTGCACTCCATGCTTGCTTTCTATCTGTCAAATATCCTGCGCACAAATAAAATAAATTAATTGTACAATGAAATTGTATAATATATTATACCTTATATACCTTATATATTATAATATATATACCTAGTTAAATATCCGGGCGCAAGCTTGGACCTGACTCGCGCCCGGATATCTATCAAGGCGCGAGTCAGGGCCCAGCTTGCGCCCGGATATTTAGAAACAGATTTCTACTAGGATAATTATATTTGTTTTTAATTTGTAGTTAAGTGCTTAAACTTGCCATTGAAAATGTGTATGGGCTTCCGATGTAGATGTCTCTTAGGTCTTCCATCTGATCTTGTGATAAGAGTTTCAGATGAATGTATTCTTCGCTTCCTGGGTTCCATGTAAAATGGACAAGTTGGGCAGATGCAGCAAATGATCGTTAAAATAATAGCTAAAAGAAGTAGTACACCCAAAATAATTAAGAGCCACATTAGCAACTTATTTTCTGCTTTATAACTCGTCTGAAAAAAGAGAAAATGCATGTATTTATAAATTTATATTCATGTATACAAATACTAATTTATTTATTATTTCGTAAAAAAGTAAGAAAATTTATTTTACTATTTCTTTGATGATAGTCTCGTTCTTTTTAATGTCAATTCCATTTGTCCCGTCAATGATTCCACCGCCCATTGCCTCTAATGTTTTTCGTATCTTTTCTAAATCAACCACAGACTCCGGATCATTTTGTTCGATCCTTGCAATTATTACGCTTCTGAAAATTAATGTTAATAAGTAATAGTTTGTATCACTCTACGAAAAGTAGGATTTCAAAAATTTACTTTTTATCTTTGCCTGCAGTAGAGTTCTTTGAAACATATGGTCGAATTTCCATAATGGTTACATGCCCGCCAGTAATGGTTGTCAAGGCTTCCGCTGTTTTCTTTGGGTCCGGATTTTCCCCCTTCATAACGAACATGACAATTCGTGCCAATGCTAAGGCTGATCTAAGTATCCGAATTTGAGTTGTGTTTGACAGGTGAGGAACACCTGAAGATTACGAATTATATGAAGAATATGAATTGCCATCTACTGTTTTATTAACATTATTTATAAATAACTAAAAATGGATATACGTCATGTTTGAATTGTAAACATATAATCTCGCGTGAAACTTCATTTCTTTAAAATGTTGACCGAAATTTACCTCACGCCTTTAATCTATTTATTATAATGAATCAAATTTCTATTCGAACTCTGTAAACGGATAAAATTGTGATGCACTTTTTTACATTACTCCTTAAATAGTATAACGTTTATAGAATCGTTTATTCAAGTTCTTCGGGAGCTCCATTTTAAAAACGTCAAACAAAACATCTCATACGGGGTACTTCCGTATAACAATATTAAGCTACATATATATACAAAATTAATATTAAAAGTAGTTATTTATAATCAATAATCAATTTTATCATTCTGATCATTGAATATTTATTGTTATTCAGATTCGATATATAAATGATAAGAAGATACAAACCAAATATTCGTTTACAAATAACCCAGATACATAAATGTAATTTGAATAACACTGAGAATGCATTTCATGTATAATGTATGAGATTTTTAGCTGTCTTCCATTTGCATTTGATGTAAATTGCAATAATGTGTATAATTTTATACACCTATAGTATAATTTCATCCAAATTTCAAAAATTGCTATTAATGTACCTAAGTCATATGCTCTTGCAGTTATGGTAAATAGAGCCTCATTATCGGCTCTACGTGTACGACTAATGTTTGATTTTTCCGAAGATGTTCCATTAAGTAAATCTTTAAAATAATTCACAGATGGGCCCGTTGATGTGCTGACATTAACGTACACTAATTCCAGTTTGCTTGTCGTATCAATGTCAGTCGTTCGCAGCAGTGTTCGCAAATTATGTGCCGCACTAGGTTGACCATTTTCGCGAATTTTTCTTGGTTTCTGTATGAACTCTCGAACTGTCAGTTCACCTGTTATTTCATCCAACTGAAATTTATTTCCGTAATTTCCATGAATTATTTCGTAACGCACAATGTTGTTGGGTGGTTCGGAATCTGCATCAGTAGCCTGCAATAATAAAAAATGTATCCATGTGCATTAAAATGCATACGTTATCAAAATAAACGTGTGATGTAATTATAAACGACGAAAAGTGTTAAAATGTAATTTCGCAGAATCTACTACTTTAAGTAAATAACAACAATGTTTAAATATTACTTTAACAAATATTTTTAACTTGAATAATTCCAATTTTAAAGTATAATTTCAACTCTTAGAATATACATATACATATATATTTGGAATAACATATTTCTTACTTTTAAAATAGCAGGCGATGTAAAATTAGTCATATCCGTATTGAGCATAAAATCGTAATTGGACTTTTCAAATATCGGAAAATTATCATTTACATCCAGAAGATATATTATTAATTTCGTAACACCGCGAAGCCCACGGCCGTCTTCATCTCTGGCTTCGACGCCTAGTTCGAGCATTGACGAGGATTCACGATCTAATATTCCAGATTTTACCATTGACACGCATATTAAACCAGAATTTGGATCCAGGACGAAAGCTTCGCTTCCTGAGCCTGTGATTCTTGTATATTGAATGTTTCCGAACAGCCCGGCGTCTTTGTCAGTTGCACGAACCTTTGATGAATAATACATTTTGGTTTATATTAAATATTTAGAAATAGGGAATACGAGATAATGAAATATAGATCTCTATATATTATGAATATGTAAATAATATTATAAATAGGTTTATAAAGGAATTAGTATAGAATTAAAAAGGGTATTTAATTAAAATTAATTTAGTGTTACCGGTATATCATATATAATATATTAATTCAAAAGTACGTCTTTCAAGCGGGCAGAGTAAGGTCGACCAAAGTCCAAAGTGAAATAGTACCAGAATAATATGTTTTTTATGTGCTAATTATGAGCTCTAATTGAAAATGTTGTGCTCTTATAGTTTTTCCGAGAACCCTGGAATATATTGCCCTTGATTGCCTTTGACTTTTCATACAAGGTCTTTCTTGGCCTTAGATGTAGCATTACATTCCTTACAATAAGGCCTTGTCGATATGTAATGCTTTTACGCGAGATCAAGGTCCATTTCTACCTCTATTGACAATCTACTAAGGAACAGAGATTTAAAAATACACTACTGTCTTGATACAAGCTAGCAGAGCATACTACGGATAATGGTCAACGATTATCCCGATGGAGACTGGAAATGTGCCATAATTATATGCTTATATGTGATTTTCAAGTATTCAAGGCGCGAAATCGACACATCAACCCTTACATCGCAAAAACAACCCTTATTTATGAATTTCCGGAGCCAAGACAGAGATAAATTATAAAAATATGAAATTTAAGCAGCACAAAAACCACTTGTTCATCAGAAAATATCATTATATTGCTTACTTGCGTAATTTTTGTTCCAGCCATGGAATTTTCTGCCAAACTTATATTATACAGCGTCTTTTCAAATTCTGGCGGATTATCATTTATGTCTTTTAAAAATATAGTAACAGTAACTGAAGTCGAAAGGTTAGTAGCAGGGCCAACTTCTTGCGCAATAATCTATAAACAAATATTAGAAATAATTATATGTTTTATTACTATTATATTATTATACAAAACATAATAATATCGTTTTATATAATGAAATAATTATTTAACGATGTGCTATTCTATTCTACCAATGAACACTTGTAAAAAAATGACTAATTTTTTATTTTATGAAATTTAGAGAACAGTTATGCATTGCATACTTCATAATGTATGCAGTGTCTATTTTAATATATGAATATACGTAGACATACACTCACACATACACACGCATCAAACCTTAAATTGTAAGCTTCTGTACGTCTCGTAGTCTATCAATGAATTGTTGCGGACGGTAATAATGAAATTTGCTGATTTTTCTGCTACTGCTGGACTGATTTCAAAAGTGCCATTATTGTTATCCAGCTTTAGGGCGAATACTCCGGCCTTGCCTATATCTTCATCTTTTACCTTTGTTATGTAAGGGGACGCGAACACGACGACCGAACCTGGTTCTGCATTTTCTTCCAGCGAAGCAACGTATCTGACAAATAAATACCAAAAGCATATAGAATAATTTATATACATATATTATATAATAAACTAAATACAATTTAGAGCTTCTTTGACGTAATCTGAAATTTCAAAATTTTGTTCACGGGTTTACATGACCATTGAGCGAATATCTTTCTGATGGTCTTGTAGGCTGTGCGTTAGATTAACTTGCTTTGAATGAACATGCTTATTATCAAAGCGTCATCAAAGCATCATCAACATTCCTCACAGAGTGCGATAAAAAATAAACTACTATACACATATTCACGGTATGGAAACACTCAATGGATTTTTGTGAACATAGTAAAATAATACTTAAATTTATATACCCTGAAGTGGTTAGTATATATAAGTACTAGGAGCGATGAATATTCTTAAAATCTTTTATATTTCTTCTCATTGTTTCATGACGATAAATCTCGCGAACATATATGCTTATAAATAAAAATAGATACCAACTTATCGTTCTCGAAATATGGAGGGCTGTTTCCGGGTTCGCCAAGTAAAAGTCCTATTTCGACGACTGTTGCCTGAGCTTGTGGCTCGTCTCTCGATTTCCGTATTTCCTCAGCGACAATTTTCAATACGATTGGTGCACCGACATGAGTGATTTGAGTAAGCTCCTCCAAGGGCCGCGCTAATATTATTTCACCTTCACAAAAATATATTTACTTCAGGGTGCTAAAACGCTTGTTCGCATAAATATAACTAGTATGCGATTACGTCATCAATTTAAATATTAAAAGTGAATAAAGAATTTCTTTTCCATTTCTTACAATTGTATTTTTAATCAAGTATTTTGAAACAAATCTTAAGTTATACATGCTGTTAGTAAAATACGGTAACTTTTATAATTACCATTTTCTATTTGTCAATTTTCACGTTTTAACAATAAACATGCATTTCTTAAATTTGCATTCTTACATCACGGTACGCATGCACGAATAACGGTGCATTATTGAATTATTTAGGTCCGCGGTTTTTCTGCACAGAATACTCGCGCTGCACACCATCATTTTTCTTTCGGTAAAACCACTTGCCTCTCCTCATGAATAAAACGGATAGCAAAATACGGTACGGAAGAAAGTAGACTACAATTTCTTTTGTACTTGTGTTTCCCACACCAACGAGTGTTATACAACAATGTCTGAATTTACATTTGCAGTGTTGGATGTACATTCATCATAAGTGCGTAAATCAGGTACGATGTTATCAGCAATTTTACATACCATCTCACGACATGGCGATTTTATGAAAAGAAAATACTAAGCTGTTGGAACTGGTAAGTCGTAGGTTTCTTCGTGTTTATATATAACCAGAAATAATGATTAATAAATGAAACAAGAGGACGGTGTAGTCCTCGCTCGCATCATTCTCTCGATAACAAATGAGTTAGTACAGGTGAGCTTCGATTTACATGTGATGATAGATTAAGTTGGAGTTTCAATTTTTTTAAACCGATTGTATAATACTATACGCAGTAAACATAAATACTTGAAGTCGCCAATGTGTAGTGCATAAGTCTGTCCTTGTTTAAGAAGGCTTCTTTACATTACACCTTACTTTCAGTCAATTTTCTTGTTTAATTCAAGATTTCAGTCCCATTTCTTGGCTGAATTTAAGTATTTCTTTTTACAGTGTATAATCATGTAGCTACTTTAAATTTTAAAATAAAAATGAATATGAATTATGCGACAGCCTCTTGCACCTTCCCGCTCCGTCCACCATGACGGTGATATGCCAACTACGACCACTACCTCGTTAAAGGTGTTTCTAACAATTGTTGCATCAATCTCTCATTAATTAAATTGTCAATAAATAATCGTTTAATCCTTTGTTGAACGCTGGACTGCCAAAATTAAAAATGGCGGATCTACCATGGTTACGTGTTACGTGTAATGTGTTACGATTTACGATGTACGTGTCGCGTGTTACGTTTTGAAATCGGTTGAATTTTACTAAAAGCCAATAACAAAATTACTAGAAATCCATAAAAATTACTAGAAATCGATAAAAATTACTAGAAATCAATACAAAATTACCAGATGTCAGACTGATACACGGAACACGCCAAGTCGATCATTCTCGAATTGATCCTTTTTTACGGCATTATGGTTGATATTAAGAAGAGGTTGTAAAGTGGCCTTAGAGTTAATCAAATATCATCATAACTAATTTATAAAATATGTTTGTGAAATAAAATTATAATGAGAATAAAATCATATTTTGGAAATAAATTATTGTCTTTCTGCAGTTACCAACAATGTTGTCTGTCTAACCATATTTTTGTAATCTTCATGTACACTCTAATCTAATGGTATATCTGACGATAAGTTTGATAAGAATACATTTATAAGATGACTGAAGTTACAGAATCTATATTGTTGAAACGTGGATATTAAAATGGAACAAGAATATGAGAGTATCGCATGCATTTTACGATGAAAAACTTTGCATTTTACAAATCTAAACTAAAAGTCGGATGAGCGCATAAGGTTTCTGAATACTTATCGCTAAATTTGATAAAACGTGAGATATCGAATATAATGTGCAGTAGATTTTCCTAAATCGGATATGAAGCTATATCGAGCTTCATCAAAGTTGCAGAGTGGCCTCAAGACTACATTTTAACGTTTGGTGGCGGCTTGGGCGAGCACCTTTAAGGAAAGTGATAAGCATCGAACTTCTGAATACCCTGACTGACCGCAGGTTCGATCGATACACACGCTACGAAATGAGGTGACTAACCGGACTTTCTAGTAATCGATCTTCGTTCCCTATTCTTTTTAAAAACAAAGACTTCTTTTTGTATCTTAACTTATTAATGAGAACGTTGTGGATACTTTGTTTATATTTCGTTGCATAATTATACTTCAAAAACAAACTGTAATACGTTTAATTGAAATAAACGTGCTGTGTAGTCAAATAAAGCCGAATAGGATTGCTGAGTGTGATTTTATAGTACCTATTATGTACTGTTTATAATTTATTTCAGAAAATATTTTTATTACCAGTCAGTTCCGACACATTGAAAAATGGGGTGAATGGGTTTCCCTCCGATATAAGGCCATAGGTAACTTCTCTGGGGACTCCTTTATCCCCGTCTTCAGCGTGAACACGAACGATTACATCCCCCTAAGAAAAATGTCGACATCACTCCATTAAAATCCAATCTTGAATTCCATAATATATTTATTTTAATGAAAACTTTCAAGTAGGCATTTAGAATATATCGTTTTATGCCTATAGAGTACGGTTTATCTTATTTCTTTTTCATTTCTTTTTGATTACGTGTCATTTTGAAATATATAATGCGGCCGATATTGATTTGTCTTCAATTCCTTGTTTAACATACCACTAAATAAAGTGGGTTTAAATTAATTAATTTACCATAAAGCGTATATAAGAACGACGATACTAGAAAAGAAATCTTGATGCTTCAGAAGTACAACGAAGCATATTATTCTCAAATATATATTATGTATGTATATTAAATATACTTTAATAACCTACATCTACATTGATACTAAAACACAGTCAAAGTTGTACTTATAAATTATATGTCACATTTTGGACCACTTTGCGAGTTGTGAGTAATTTTTCTTGAAAAAAGGTATTTACTAAATTTTCCAGAAAATACGATCTTAGTTGTACATTTCTAGCTTACCGGTTTTACGGTGTTGTTGATTTTAGTTAACGGAGGAGCAAGAGTAAAAATTGGAGGAACGTCTTGAACATCTTGCACTATCACGACAACTTGTAATCCAGCAATATTTCGAGTATCTTTGTCCAATTCTGTGTACGGATCCTATCGAATTAAAAACTAAAATTAAATACAACACCTAAACTTATGAGTATAAATATAAATAAAAATGTGTATAATTTATAATTTAACTTACGTATAGATATTTCAAAATAAACCTACCGTAGCGTACATTGTCAGGGTGTACATAGATTGTGTTTCAAAGTCTAGTTCGCCAATTAACGTTATTATACCGTGTGTTTGAGTAGAAGTCTGTCGTTGCCTGATTTTAAAAAGTTCCTTAGGTTGCTGAAAGATAAATTGGAATTTTCGTTAGAACATTACTATGGTATATTACTGTAAAGTTCATTAATATGTGTATAGTAAAGGAGACATTAGATATCGTAAGGACGTATGTGGAAAGTAGATATGTATAAAGCAGAACTAGAAAGAAGAGGCGGAAAAGATATCAGATCTTTTGATTATATATATATATATTTCGAAATTGCGATAAACTCGAGTTTATTTCCTTTTACTACGCATATTTCATCATAATAAAATTTCACTGTAGCAGGAGCCACTGATCTGTAAAATAGATATTGATATATCAGTGGTCCGAGCATCTTATATTATAATGTAGCTACGATGGATAGGCGTTCCAATACATGTGATGATCTATATTGTTTTTTATTCAACATAGCATAATTCTACATTTTGATTATAAATAATTCTTTAATTTAAAACAGTAAAACATTTTGCAAAATTTACGTTTTATGTTATGTTTTATCAATAAAACATATTTGAATTCTATTTTTCACTTAATAATATTTTCATCGAAGATGAAAATTCCAAAAAGTTAAAGTATTCGTAAAAAATAGTGAGATTCGTACCCACAATTCAATATAGACAGGTTTACCACTCCATGGATTTGCTTGCACGAGAAGGTAGTCCAGCTCCTTACCCGGCTTCGTGTCCTGTAAGAAATAATAATAACAAATTGACAAATTACAAATCGAGATAAATGGTCTTTATCAAGTTTTTATAAAATGTTAACATATTTCATTGTTAACGTTAAAAGAATTCCCTCTGGTCTCTCCAAGATGACTGAATTTAAGTATTTCTTTTTAGAAATGCGATTTAAATCTTGAATTGAGCTAGAAAATTGACTATATTTAAGGTGTAATGCAAACAAACTCTTTTCAAAAAGGGCAGACTTATGCACTATGCCTATATAGGCGATTCTAAGACGTAATCATTTTAATCCTTTATTTTTACAGTGATTAAGGTAGTTCAGGATCCCCAGTAGTTCTCAACCGATTCGTTCGATAACATATATATGACGGAGCGCGTGTGCGGTCTAAATCAGAAGTTGAGCACCCTCATGCACTCACGCATTTGAAAGCATATCCGTGTCGTGTCCCGAGTAAAACACCACAGATTTGCGCGACAGAGTGAAACAAGTTGGCAACGCCGCATTTTGTGATCCAAATCATGGTATCCATGGACTGACCTTCCTTCGTGTACCCCATAGGATAGACATTATCATAGAGAAAAAAAAGGAAGATTTTGGACAAAAAAGAAAACCAGTAAAAGGAAAAATGCCCTTCAAGCCATGTCCGAAGCAAAAATAAAAAGAATATTGACCGATGCTGTGAAGCATGATTTTCGTGAGGGAATAATTTTCGAAGGATGTCGCATTGTTAACCTCAAAACATGGACATGGTTATACGCCTATAAATAAACTATTTTCATGTATGCGGGCATCCCTATGGTGACCCAAAAAAAACCCTAAAAAAAGTTTGTTTCTCCTCCCTTCCTTGCGGTAATCGTGCTGTTAAAAAAATTCCTAACTTTGCATTCTCATTACTCGGAAACTAGTCGGTCAATCGTAACTGATCCTTTTTTATTGTGTATTAAATTATGTCAATTACTGATTATTAGTTCTTTTCTACAATCGCAAGAACTGTTCTTTTGTTATCAATTAAAACGCTGGTTGTATACCAGGTAGTATAATTTTATATATGCATGCATAGCATATAGTACACAACAAGTACAAAACAACAAGTACACGAATTTTTAAGAAAATCCTAGGAAAATGCTTTTTCGGATGAACTACCTTAACAATTGCTAACCATTTTAGGGAATATTAATAAGGTTTTAAACCGATATGGACCCGATATTGGCTTTGCTTATTAGTCCGTGTGTTAACGAATCAATTATATCGTGTGGTATCACTGATATCTACATAATATGGATAGGGTTTACAAGCGTCATTTGTGCTTGGCGATTACTGTTGCGTAGAATGTAATAATCTATATATAGCACAACAACAAAAATGCCGAATGCTTTCATTGCATTAGGAAAGCATAAATAAAATCATTTTTATTCGAGCAATTAACATACAAAAATTAAACTCCTATACTTGTAAATTTAGCGGGATTCAGTTAACCGGATTTAATCGAGGTGCATTCGGGTTTCATCGACGTTATCGGTCGCCATGTCCGGCGAAGTTTACTCCAGGCGCTCCACGGCTATGCGTACGTGTTAGAACACTATTTTATGAGGACTTTTACATAAGTTTGCATAAAAAAAAAAAAAAAAAAAAAAAAAAAAAAAAAAAAAAAAAAAAAAAAAAAAAAAAACGACCTCATAAAATATATACTTTTCTGTTACACCGGGGTAGAATTATTTAGACTTTAGTCAGGTTCCATTCTTCCATCATGTTTATCCTGATGTGCAGTTTAATATAAAATTATGATAATTTGTGCCTCTAACATACCTCAGGTACCATGACTAATGTCGGAATATGAGGAAAAACCCTATGCCGTGGCGTTGTTGAATTAGTGACCGAGATCGTTGCTTGCATTGAATTCGTGTCACCTTTCGAGTCTCTCAGTCTGACAATAAAATCGTGAAGTCTGCCAGGAATCAACCGCTTTGTTAAAATTACATTTGCTTGACATACTTTATTATACAGTGTACATGGGAGGTTGGTGATCTTCACGATCGGTGTCGTCGTTGCTGCAAAATCGACAATGGAAGTTTCTTAATGTTTTGTTGCACCCCTTACGCATAGTTCATATATACTTTGCACGACCTACTAATGTTTGGAAGCGTGGTGTCATACTCAGTTATGAAGGTATGGCTGTGCATAAATGACCATGCAGTATCATGCATGATTGCCCGTGTAATTATATCTCATTTGACATGACGCATTGATGCAAATACGCACAATGTAAATATGACTGCTGCATAAATATTCGTATAACCGAATGATCATTTCTTATAGCTGTGCTGCTTTGATTATAGCATTACGTATAAGATAAAATATTACACTAAAACACCACGGATTAAAAATAAATAATTTTTGAATGTTATGGGCTATGAGAAATAATATCAGACATTTCAATTACATTTTCGAACATTACTTTAATTGTAGTAAATAATTATTTCGAAAGTGGTTAAGAAAATAATTATTAATGTGTTCATTATCTTCGCAAATTCTTGTTTTATATAAAAAATTGCAGCGTATATTTCAGTCATATTTTTTAATAAATAATAATTTTATAATTAGTGGTTTTGAATTACCGAACCTTTACGGAAAAAATTCTTTTGATAAAGAATTCTCTTGCAATTAATATTTTTCGAATCGGAGAAGCATTTATAGAAAATAAGAAATTAATTACACAATCAATGGTAGACTTCACTTTACTTACCAACAATGTCAAAGACGAGAGGAAAATCTGCATCTTGATCGGTGGCACGTAAGCGAAAAATGGCAGAACCAACTTCTGCATCCGCTGGCACTAAGACCAAGCCCATGTCCGTTGATGTGTCGAATCTTGGACGAGCCGCTCGTGTCCAGCAAAAAGCGAAGCTCAGACAGATCCACGTCTTGAGCCATTTTTCAACTTGCATTCTATTGTATAACATATAAAAAGTCGCTCAAAAATCCACATACCCATAATGCTCTATATATATATAATTTAATTGGTTTGACAAACAGGAATGCTAATACATCAGTCAATACATAAATTTATGTAAAGCACATACGCAGAGAAAATGCCAGAATAGTGTATATTTTCATACTATACGCGTATATTTATATACATATATATTCCTGTGTGTAATCAAGCCTGTGTACACGTATACATATGCTTACACGATTAATTATTAGTTGGTATGACAAGATGTCGAACCAACTGATCGGAAGTCTATCCGAACCCTACATGTCTATGTTCAGAAATTAACTGATGGAAAAATGACATTAATTTAGTACGATATTTGCATTTTACATTTTTAATTGGATAATTTCGTATTTATTTTAAAGAGTTCATTGATTTAATTCTTAAACGTATTCAAATGCATTAGGAGCATTAGCAGCGAAATATATATCAAAAAACGACACGAACCAAGGTTTGAATACAATTTGCTACTTAATGTCAACCTTAATTTATAATTTACGAATGTAAATTTGAATGCATTTTAATATCTTTTTGTTAATATTTCGTTAATCATAGACTTTACAAAGAACGTCGATCCTAGATTTATATTTATACTGGTATATATCCGACTTTATGTTTCATTAAGCCGTTTATTACTTCGTTAGGACCAATGAAATGGTATTTTCAATAAATTCAGTTCTCGCCGTTTGTTTAAGATCTGCACAATGAATAGCGCGACCCCATTCTATGATTATAAAATCGATATCCGCTTATGAAGTTTATCAGACCGGGGCATCTCTTTTCGTTCTGCCTTTTGTTCACGACTCGGCGGACCAGCGACTACAATTGGTGAGCCGCCCGCCGTTATCCAGCCAGCTATTAGCCTGCTCTTACGTCAACCCCTAAGCGAGCCTCTTGAATTTACGAAGGGAAAACCGAGACGTAATGAGCATATTATTATTTCTCCTATCGCAATCCTCATTCTGTCCAAGTACTTGCTATCGTCGTCAATGTACACTATATGCAAAATGGAATGTTGACCACAGTGAAAAAAGGAAACTGACCGGCCATTGAATTCCTGCTTAAATCATCAATTTTTATTAAATTATTAAGTCTACTATAAGTATAATTCAATTCTGACATTACGAAAAATATCCGTCTCACTGATGAATTATATAAATATTTAAGACAACTGGTGCCATAATAAGATCTTCAAAAAAGTGACCTTATATAAATAAATGTAATTTCAAATGTCGACTACCCTATTCAAACTCTTCGTTGGTCGACGTGATTCACAGATTTGACAAAATGAAGCTAACATCGACTTTTATTTTTGTTTACCTATGAAAGTAAAAACTGCAGTGTTTATGGCAATAACATAAAGATTCGAGGTTCTCAACGCAAACACCTCGTTTTGGCCCTGAAGCCTGGCGTAAATGTTTTATTTATTCGTTATTATTTAGTTTGTCAGGAAAGCCAATGCGCCGCTGGCTTTAAAGGCAGGTGGTGATAATCAACGAAAAATAAAAAAAGTGACGACAAGGTAACATGGATGAAAGTGAATTGCAATAAAAGACCTGTAGTGGATTTTTGAAAACTATTTCGATTTTTTATAGCCATACACAGACAGCAGTTTAGGTATTTACTATAATAAAAATCAGCCTGTACATAAATTTCTTATTCATTTGTTTATAACGTTGGCACAATGAAAGTTTCATTCGCATTCATAACATTTTATTTTCGATTTAGTTTTCGACACATTGCAGTTTAAATTATTGTTTATGTAGGTCCTGACTTCAGTCCAATCCGTATTTTTATTGTGTGGTTTGCTATTTTTGTCCCTGTATAGAGCATTATAGTTTCGACAGTGAGAATGATCAGATAATGATCCGATGAAAGATCCAGATTAGATTGCGCTATCCTCTGTAACGGAGTTAGTCCTTTAAGTTCACTGGTAGATATTGTGAAAAAATTGTGTGACTTTATAGTTTCATAAAGTTGACGTCCCTTTGGGTTTGGAGTTGGTGATCTTGAACCCCACCAAGGTTGTTTAGCATTGTAGTTACTTCCTGCTAAAAAAGGATGTCCTAAATATATTCGAAACATTCTGTGTACATTTGTTTAGAAATTGCATATTTTGAAAGAGAATAGATTGAGGAGATAACTAGGGCTCCTTGCATATTTTCCACCATAATACTAGTAGCTTGTAACTCTTTATAATATTTATCGATTTCGTGATGTTTCAATGATAATTGCTATGCCACCATGTATTTTAATGCGCTAAATGAATTTTTTACCGGGAGCGGACTGTTCAGTCAGTTCGTAAGACTACCTACTTCTTGTCCTCTTTTTGTTGCCTTTTGCAATTAGCTTCTTTTTCTGTTTTCTCGTCATCTAATTCATTTTTTTAACGTAGTTCACATTGTGTGTTATCGAATTGATAATAGTTTACATAAACTATTCAATTTGAAATTTGCAATCGCTCACAGCAGAGCAAATGAAAAAAAATGACAAAAAAAAATAAATATATATATATCTATAACATATGGAAAAATTAACTCCTGAATTTAGGGCAGTGACACATGACCATATATAGCTATGACATGTGTTGATTGTTTACTCTGTCGTTGACTGAACTGATCGACCTTGTTGGAATTTGTAGGAGAAGCTGATTAGTTTGTAAGCCTTGCATCCAAGAACAACCCGCTTATAACGAGGAAAGCTTTGGCCGAGCTAGTCAATATATCGTAGAGCTTGTCAGTATGTCAATGGAGTAAACTTGAACTATAAACTACAACTACCAGTTAAAAAATTATAAATTAAGTCTTATAAGCCCTCATAATTACATAACTTAAGGTATTTAAATATATATACATGGTTAACTATGATCCCGGCATTAGCATAAACATTTTTAATATAATACGAACTGTATTGGCCATTTTCAATAAAGGTATTTGTTATCAATTAACAGAAATGGTGTGTTTTTAAATGTCTGTTTTATTTTTATAAGTATAACTGAATAAATTTCCTCGAAATTAAGATTAAGCTAATAAATTTTCTTATATTACGCCTCTTTTGTGGATAAAACACAAAATAAATTGAATTACTATTTGCATTTGTCCATGTAATATTGATATTAACTATAATTTATTACTAAATTTATTACACGGCAACGAAATAAAGGCCAAATTTTCCAGAATATTTTAAACAGAAATGTACGGTTAAATTAGATATACCTTCTTGCTTTGGGTATGCTTACAAGAAAATAAGGCTGAATCGTCCAGAATTCTGCCTATTTTGTCTAAATTTTTCTCTCCGTGGGTATTTTTCCGACTAACACTAGCTTATATTTAAGCTATTTTTAAATTAGGTGATCACCTCATTGCATTAAACTACAGACCTATTTCCATACTTTCCACTTTCTCCAAATTACTTGATAAAATTATAGCTAAATTTGTGTCCAACCTTATATAACCTCTAATTGCCCAGAAACAGCACGGTTTCACTCGGTATACTCTCTCCAACCTGTTTTTATTCTCTGATTTTGTTTCTACTTTTGAACGTCTTTACAAAGTAGATACTGTTTACATTGACTTCTTTACAGCTTTTGATATGGTAAATCATACGCTCGTATTTCAAAAATATGATGCCATCGCAATTGGAGGTAATCTTTTGAGCTGCCTAAGATCCTACTAATATGATCAAGGATCTAATCCTGGACCGTTCCTTTTTTCCATTTTCATTAATGATCTGTCATACAATATTTCTTTTCCATCGTTCCTCCTGCATGCCTATGACGTCAAACTTTATAAGGAAATTAACTTTCCTGCGGATGCATCACGTTTACAGAGGGACCTCATCTTATGAGGTCTAATATTATATATTATAGGACTCTTTGGTACTTATAATGGTCTTCCTATCAACCTTTCCAATTATTCTTTTCGAATCTCTTAATATGTATTCTTTTGATTTTGATTATGAAATTAATGGTTCTTGCATTCCTAGGGTTTCGTCGGTGGTTGACCTGGAGATCCGTTTTAACAAAAAACTATCTTTCAAACCGCACATTGCATGCCAATAAACATTAAGGTATCATTAACCGTTCAACAATTCATTTTACTGATATTTCTTCAATAATTTATCTTTATAAAACACGTATATATTGCCTGTTCTCACCTGTTGTTCAGTTATTTGGTCATCACATTCTGGCACTGATTGGCTTCTTCTCGATTCTGTGCATCATCGGTTCCTCAGGTACCTAGCCTGGAAGTCTGTGAGTGCTATGAACTTCAAGGATCACGACTGTAATACTTTAATAAACAAATTCCAACTTCCCTCTCTTCCTTCAATTCATTTATGTCAAGGCCTTAACTTTGCCTATAAAATCAAATTTAAACTTTTTAATCTTCCTTATATTTCTTCGCTCTTTCTTTCTAAACCGTAACCTGGATTTCAACCGGAGGCTTGCCAGAGCTGTTGTAGAACAACCTTTCAGATCCGTTCTTCGCTTTAATTTCCCTTTACCCCGTTTTCGTCGTCAGTGGAACTCTGTTCTTGTTAATTGTTAGTCCGTGTAAATTACTGTGCCGTGTATACATGATCAAATAAAAATAAAATTTTTCGCGGTGAGAAGTCATTAGTTTCTATTTAAAATGTGCTACTTCATATGATATATTATGTTTATTATTTTTATATATACAAAAGGCTGAGGTAACACCTAAGCAAGAGTAAAGTAAATAAATTATTGTAAGGATAGTGAGAACTATGCATAATGGACATAGTTCAAACCTATGTCTGCTATAGCGAGGGTTTATCGTCTAACTTGGAAAACTTTTGTGATTATGTATACTGCCAGTAATTAAACTGAATATAAGGGGAACAAATTGTTCTCTTACTGTTACGCTTTTGAGTTTCGCTTATATCTCAATCAAATACGATTAATTGCATTTTTTTTTTTTTTTATTCTTCTAAAAAGATAAATTTCCTCTTTATATATCGAAATTTATGCAAATTTATAAAATATTAAATATTTATGACCATTTCTTTTTAAATATTTTTTCGATCGTAATAAGTAATACAACGGTTGAAAATGTAATTATTAATTCATGTGGTATTAAATGCACATTTGTAATTTTCACATTTTTCAGTCATTATTTACAATTTATTTATAACACAGTATATATATCGGGCAATTTAGAACGATTACATGATCCGATTCTGTGCTGTGAAGGGAATGTAATCGACCTGTTAGCGTGCCAACCTGAAGTACAAGACGGCACTTAATTTATTATTTAAGAACCACCGATTGTAAAGTCGTTTGCTAAAAGACAGTTTATATCCTGGAATCAACGGCAACAATACATCGCGGTTCTTTTTACATACTTTAATGACAACAACGGACAATAACGGACAACAACATCGGTAATCAATTCCTAAGCAGCAGTTTCTGGTCATGTCGATCAAGCCAAACTTAGAATGCCTTAATCAAGTAAAATTTTAAAAATTTAAAAATCCAGCTCTAAATGCAGGTCGAAAATAACGTAAATACAACCTAAAAAATGCCCTCAAAATTATATGACTTCAAAGCTATAATAAAGTCGCGAAAAAGCGAAATCATAACCAAAGCCAGCCCTGATCATGCAGAATTATCTCATTTTTACCATGAGAGCAAAATGTCTGAATTGGTCATTATTTCATATTTACATTTTTATGCTGACGGTATATGGTGAAATAAGACTTAACAGCATGTTAGAGTTTAACGAAAAATTATTTTTATTGGTCATTTTGACTAAGAATTTCCGGGGACCTCAAAGTTGGTTTCTCGACTATAAACAAAAGCAGTATTTATTCAAATATCCTAACATCGAAGTGCAACAATCCGGGATGTTTTAGGTACAGACACGAAAAATTTTTCTCTTCAAATTTTCTACTGCATTTTTCCCTGAAAATAATAAAGATTTATTTCATCCTCAACATACGCAGACCACATTAGAATTTAGTCTTGAAAAGTTTACAACTAATATGCAACGTACAATTTTGTTTGCAAACATAGATGATTATTTTGTAATTAAAAGTAATCTTTTTAGTTGAAATTGAAGAAACTGGACTTAAATAATTATTTTTGTTATAAATATGTTCATGTATTTTAATATTAATAATACCATTGAAATCTTCTGGAAGGAAATTTAATGGTAAAAGCGAAATAAGTTGACTTCCAGCTTATTCAAGATAATTTGATTCCAGTGGGTTACTTCATGTAACATTTATCAGTTGCAATTTATTTTTAAAAAGCAATCTTAAAGAGTATAAATTTTGTTGTCAATGTGTACGGTGAATAGAATTAAGAAAAGCGCGATGAAATCTAAGAGGTTCGTGATTCGTTGCGTTCGTGCGGTGACTACAGGTATAGCTCGTCGAGGTAGAATTGAATACAGAAAAAGGTCATGTGCGTTATTCTTCATTTCACTCTTGTTTAATTGCCAACCTCGTAAATTTTGTAATACCTTCTTTAACTAAAATGCAAAACTTTAATACGAAATTAACAGCTAGAAAATATTAAAATTATCGGTAAATATTTCTCGGTAATAATAGGCAATTGATAAATCCTTATTATTGGTATTACCATTTTTGGTAATACCAAGAAATTTATTTCTTATCGCGAAGTAAAGCTAAATGTTACGAAGAGTCTGTAATTCTGTAAGAAATATCTAGTTTTTAAATAATATACATATGGGAATGAATGTATATACAGTCAAGCACTTGCCAAAAAGTAACCGAAAAAAGAGACCTATAAGGAACCAAAATTGGTAAAAATTAATTGACCGCGATAAAATAAAATCCTTCAACATCAATTTAAGATTTAGCCAAAAAACAGGTACGAGCCTTAAAAAGATTTAAAGATTTAAATTAAGAAGAGAACAACCTAAAGATATGTAGAAAAGAAAGACCTCGATGAAACGTGGAAAACAAATACTTTATTTATTATTAATTATTTTATTTTCCGGTTTTCAATATTTAAAATATTGAACTTACAATAATTACAATTCAATTGTTCTGTAACGGGACTAGGGGGACGGGGGGTATAATAGGTGAGGAAGGACGAGAAATGTGTATATACATTAATAGCAGCTGAGGTATCGGTGAAATTTTTGGTCGATCGCATAAGGCATCCAAGATGGCTCTATTTACCATCAACTGCAGACGCCCAGATACATTGCAGTTACATATGTGACGCGTAGGTCTTTGAATATTCTGCACACATAACAAGATATTGCTATTAACGGCATATTGACGATATCGCATGGTACTATATGTGATCTAGATAGACGCATAAGTTTGCATAAGCTTATTGGAAATATGGAATTACTACTTGCGCTTAAATTTATCTATGTTTTAATTTCGTATTAAATATATATGATCAAATCAATTTTGATAATTCCCTAGTAGAAGTGTATCCTTTTATTTGCTTACACTGCTCTTATTCTCCTGCGCTTTTAATACGTGGTAAATATCTGCACTGTATAAGAGTTGGTTAAACAAAAATTTGTACGACATTTTTGAGAAAATATATAAGATATTGAAATAGGTACAATAAAAGTTATTGGAACAATTAAATAATAGATTATATAGGATTAAAATTATTACAAGTTTACAGTAAAATTCAAACGCTAGCATAAGTTATCGCTCGATTCGTCCTTTCTTTAAATAGGCAATGAACCGTAGCATTCAATAAGCCAATAGCCTATAATTAGGTATACGCAAATCAATGAACATATTTTATTCAGGACTGCAAGTAATTCACTGAAGTACTGGGCTGTTGAATAAAACCAAAGGCATATAAACAAGAAATTTAAATATTAATTTCATTAAGTTATGTCCGTCATTGTATTAATAAATAATACATAATAATATAATATATAATCATGTCTACTTTTCATGCTTTCTTATAATTGTACATTCTCATTGATAGTTTTAATAGTGGATTGCTTTCATAACTTAATAACATTATTTGAATGTCAACGTCTAAAAAATTGTTTCAATTATAAAAATAATTATTAATTTTAGCTATTTATGACGATTTCTTTTTTAAAACGCATTTGGGCTGCATGACCATATATTAAATATAATATTATGTCCTTATTTAATTTGCTCTATTTATATTTTAATGAGCGTAAATATAGTGTACGTATCAAGAGCGAAATGGAAGGTATTATACAATGAGGGCGCACATTACCCAAACTGCCATTGTACCCATATACCATATACATGATATTTTGTAAAATATTTGCATGAAAGTTTCTATACATTTTAGATGTTGGTAATGTAGAATGATCGTGATTTCCCGACCCGAAGAGGGAGAATTTTCATGCAAATTTAACAGAAATATAATATTTAAACTTGTAAACTATGTTAATTGTGTAATCTGGTTTAGAGCATATTATTTAATTATGTATATATTTTTGAAATTGGATTCAACATGTATACGTAAAAAAAATATGTAGCATAATAACAATTATTCTATACTGGAGATTTTATTATAATTAGAGAATAATAAAAATAAAAGTATGAAGAACAAATATTTGAAATGGTCATTTATAGTTTTAATTGAAGCCAATAACGATTTTAGTTTTTCCGATGTTTTACGTTTAGAGTACTATGACTTTAGGGAGTCTCGTGCAGGTATGACGTGAAAATGTGGGTCGATCAAATATCCCAACAACGATACTGGACACTGGAAGTTCCTAAGTATCTACATTTTATGTGCGAACAACTTTTAAATTTCAGATATACGATAAAATAAATTGCAAAGGTGAAAATCAAATTAATGTAAAACCTAATTCCTATATTACTACATGCAATTAAACCAATATTAAAGGGTAATATCGTGAGACTTTGGAGATTTCAAGCAAACTTGTATGGTTGTTTATCGTCCAATTAATTAATTAATTAATTAAACTATTATATATATAAACTATTATATAGAAAATCATTGTTTATAAAATAAAAGATATAAAATACAAATGTATTGAAGTTTTTACTTCTGTCGATATTATTAATTTTGAAATTCTCTGCGTCATTGCATATTTGTTATTATATCTTTTAGTATTATTATTATTATTGTGATCTTTGTTATTAAAATATTTTAGTAAAAGTAATTTCGTAAATCCTATACTTATTTCCTCACAAAAAACCTACCTATTTCATCGCATTAAATCCAAGCGATTTAGATAATTTGAGTCATGAAATATTGATTCCCTTATACACTAGCTCTTGCTGAGTATCCGCAATTTAACAAGATTTACGGAACTCGCCAAGTAGTTTTCATTTTCATATGCTCTTTCCTCATACAAAATTTATTAAACACATTAAATTTATTAAAGGAGCAAATTGCATCACTATATCAAGCATTTTTAAAACTCAGCAATATATGAAATTTAGTTTCTAAACTAAAATGTCTTATCGTTAAATTATTTTTCGCAAGTGAAGTCTCGCAGGACTAATATTTTATAAATGTGAACTATTAACGCTCGACTGATAAGTTATGAAATTTCATAAAACATTTCGTATATGGTAAATTCATTTAGTAAAATGCGAAATATTTTTAATCAGTTGTCTTTTAGGATTTCTGTTAGTCCGGACAAACTTCGAAATGGCTCAAAAAATATGTCTCAATATAATGACAAATTCTTAAAACTTTTTGTTTACATATATATATATATATATATATAGGTATTTGTTATATATACACATATACGTACGTATGCTCGAAGAATTTTTTAAATGTAAACAAACAATTAAAAAAAATGAAAACCGTGGAACTTGAAAAAATGTTCTTCACCTGTATAGGTCATTATTGTTCATGAATTGGTTTATTATTATTTGATATTTTTTTAATCCAAAATATCGTATGATATTATATATATTGAATGATTGAATTTTCGACTATTTGTAATTATTATTATTATTATTATCAATTGTTTTTTAATATTGAACAAAATTTTATGAATGTAATACAAATGTGGCTTTTAATTATGAAATGATCGGCCATACCTATTTAAAGTAATAATTTTAATCTATGCTGTTAGGTATATATGTATAACTCAATATAACTCGAAAGTCTAATTTGACTGCCATTAGCAATAGAGAATATTCGAATGACCTCCTCTTGCTTACGTGATAAAGTCTTTAATTAGTATGTTAAGAGTTAGAAAAACAAACTTATTTCTACATTGCAATAAATAATGAAAAATGGGTTAATCGAGATATTACTGAATGTTTGTGAAATGAATACAGGTTAATAGTACTGTTTTATTTAAAAAACGATAAAGGATTGATCCCAATATTTATATTTTATCGTGTTATATACGCTTTGAATAAAAAGCAATCATCTTTTTAATCATTTTAAAATTTTATTATTTCATTATTATAAATGATTAAATATGAATGATGTAGTCTCTAATTTACGAATGTTTTTGCAATGTTTAATGATTAGTGTTCTTCACCCTGCGCACATTCGCGCGTGATGTGAATATGTGGGGCGATCAAATCTCTGAACGTCACTGAAGTCTCGCAAGCTCTCGTTCTCGCAGCGCGCCACTTTTAAACCTGAATATTCAAATGCACCCATAATATTGGGCTCATTTTCAAAAGTATTTCAAGTGCTCATATACTTTTATTTTTTAGAAGATGAAAAAATGATAAATACAATCTGCTGTGTTCTCTACGTATTCATTACACGTATGTCCTGAATAGAATCAAATGTGAAATAGAAAATATCCTTCAGACTATACTATCATAATATAAATTAGCCATTCATTAAGTAACTAAACGCGACCTCTCATTCATCCGTCTCTGGACAATATTTCTGGGCTCTACGTTAAAAGTAATGAAATCCATCAGAAAAAATTGCCATAAACTGTTCTTGTTTTCTACTAGGGAATATAAAATAATATTCTAGTTTTCGTTTTCCCAGTCCTAACGCGGGAAATACGACTTAGGAGGTTATTTCGTGCGAGAATAACAATAATTCTTATTAATTTTCTGAAAATTAGTTGCAAAATTGAATTAACTGACGATGAGTTTACGAATGGGTAGAATTCTTTAATCCTGTGCGATATACATTTTTCAAATCAACCGTTTCTTATGGAAATTGATATGCAGCGGTTTTGATGGGGATCACTGAACCTCATGAAAATATCAGATAATTCTTTTACAGCGCACCTATAATATATTTTTTCAGGATATACCATTATAACTTCGTATTCTCAAAAATGATTTCTTTCTAACAGTGGTCCATTTTCGGAACCTTATTTGTTTTTATTTAATAGGCAACTAACAAAATTATTAATTTTTTTATACAATCTCCATGTTCCCCAGTATTCTGGGATCATATTGGTACCAAATATATGCTGTAATAGAAAAATTATTTAGGTGAACATGAAACTGAATAAAGCGATGTGGTACCTCTGTACATTTAAGTGATAACGTAGAAAAACTTTTATTTGAATAAATCATGTAAATAAAGTTTAGACGGGTTAAAATAATTTAACTTGAATAATTTTGGGAAGGCTTGCATTATTTTGTACTTTATTTTTATATTTTGATTATAAATGACGATTTCCGGATGAATCGCGAATGGGTATTAAAAATTACAAGCAATATTAATAAAGAAACCTATTTTCCCTTACAATTACATAAAGATTTATACTATACATATAGCGTCTTGAAACTTCGCGTGCTAGCGACTAAAAAAATTACTTGGAATTTCGATTCTAATCTGACGATGATTTGCGATAATAATCGAGAGAATGGAGTTGGGCGATTTACCTGATGGTATAATAAATCCTACTTTCTGCTATATTTGAAACTTATTCGAATTTATAGTCGGATTCCAATCTTTACACGCATATTTGCAAATAATATCGAAAATAAAAATATATTTTTAAAATGAAATATGAAGCGGGGATAAGGTTGCAAATTATGTCGAATTTGATCAAGACTCATAATTGACATTTTTCTTATTTAAAATGTATATAATCCTATAATTTCGCCTAATATAAGACTAAAGAAAAATTCTTGAAATTTAAGTTACACTGATTAACGAAAATGCAGTTCTAAAGTGGAAGAGAAAGCAGAACCTTTGTCTTGCATATATATATATAGCCCCCGCAGGTTAGATCCGAGGCTGCAGATCGTGTAGGCGTGCAGCCCTTATTTCGATATTTTATCAACTAAGTTGATAACTAGTTGACACTATAAAACTAATGGTGAATAATTATACTATTAGCGAAACGAAATAGGAGGTACCCTGTGGTTTTTAGCCAGTTTTCACAACAAATCCCCTGATTTTTTCTTATAATTAAAAGCTCTACAATTATTATGCTTAATAGTTGGCTGGTTTCTAGTCTTTGGCATTGAATTGACTGTTTACAGTGTTGTCAACTTTTCGGCCATTGCGAAACTGGGATGCTGTTCTCTATAAATGGCAGCACTCTGAGACAAAAGTATTTGATTGTTGAAACACATTCCATTTCTAGCCGCAGGATTTATATATACTTTAAGTGTTCCATTATATAGGGTGTCACATAATTACAGGATAATATCAAATTGCCAGCAGGATAAAAGTTTGCTTTTATAAGACATTTTTACTTAAAATTGAGCAAAGAGAATCCTATCTTGCATTATATTATACGTCACTTGAATGACACCTGGATATATGAGACGTTTATAGGTACTAATGTAATTAACAACTTTTATCTGTTTTTATTTACTACAAACAAAAATTGTCTATCAATATATATTTTCTACCAATGGTCCTACTCGATTTCATGGCTTTCATGGCTTCGTATACGTATTGTACTGAAACTTTTGGTGCAAATTAAATGTTATTCCACGAGATATATGATTCCAGTAAACGACACGCGTATGGTAACATGTACCGCTGAAAAGGCTAGGGAACAGAAATTTCTTTGAAAACCAGCTTCAATTATAGTTTGATTCAATTCAATGGCTTCCGATCGTAGGAAAGTATTGAACATTGAAAAACTCATTTGAGAGTTCGATTACCTGAACGAGTCGGTCAATACCGCATGTCTTCACTGCGTCCTTCGAAACTCGGAAAGTTCGTGCCCTGTAGATCTTCACCGACCGTCAGCCACTATCTCCACGACACATCGTCGAAAGTCCATATCACTTAAAGTACCACTTAAAACGATAAAAATCGAACCGAATGCGCTTCATGAACTCGGCACGTTCCTCGCACGCGGTGAACGCCGCTGGAAATCGCTCTAACGATTCGGTGCTCGAGTCGGAACTGTTGTTGCCAAGTTTCGTTTAATTGTAGAGGATTATCGGCCCTCGACCTCCTGGACGTCCGGTCAGCCGTGATCGCTGACCGACATCCCTTCGTCGGCAGTCGAAGAAAAATGGAATGGCAATAAGAAGTTCGGTTGCCGATTAAGTTGTCGTTGAACTCGGAGTCTCTGAACCCGACTGTGAACTCGACAAAGTCGCGTCGCGCCGGCGGCCTCCACCTGCGAGGGTGAAAACCGCGAGGTCCGAGTGAAGAAGGAAAAGCAAAAGGGGCAGGAGCGGCAGGAGTGAAGGGAGACCACCCGCGGACGAGCGGCGGCCGGTGGCCGGCTGACCGGTGCGGCGGCGGTCCGTACGCCGACCGCCCCCACACATTTACGTGTTTAAGCGCTAGGGAGAAAAAGAGTTCAATTTCCGTTCGGAAAATGTAGGCCATTCGCCGCGGTTATACACGAGCGTGTTTTTCCTATTTACTGCACGTTGCATGGCGTGCGAAAAATGTGGGGAATATTTTTGCAAACTTGCCTCATCGCGTGTCAAGTGCGTTAGTGTCTTAAGACCGACTGCTGTTAAGAAACGAGATTTGTTTGAAGAATATGTCCTTTTCGTACAAAATGTGTGCGCTGAATGCACATATTTAATGTCATCGTCAACCATTAACTCATTTAGTGTTTTCTGATATAACAAGTAACGTTATGCAATTAATGACATTGTACGCTTGAAGTATACTTCAGAAAAAAAATTCCCCCCCCCCCCCTAATGGTCTTACAAATTCCCCAAAGTAACCGAAGAATTATTTCAGTGCAGTATCTTGTTAATGTACCATTCCTCCAGAACCTCGAAATCGGTATTAAGTGGGAAAATTAATCTTTTCTTAGAATATCCATAAAAATACACCATTGGGCATACTTCCTTTTGAAGATATTGGAAAAAGATTGATCCAACTTAAAACCAAGTTTCCGTTCAATTTACTCGACTTTGAATATCCATCATTTATCGATCTGAAAATTAAAAAGTAAAACTACAACCATTTTGTCTTAAACAGTTGGAGTCATTTTAATTAACATTACGGGATAAACGAAACTTGCACTATATTTGTAAAGAAATATGCGTTGAGTTTTTTGTTTTATACGATGTAAAATAGTATAACTATTGAAAGTATGGATGGAACTCTTTATTTTATCCGTATTTTTACTTTTTTGTATTTTATTTGTAGACTTATAATATCTTGGAGATTTAATTGCAATGCATGCTGCCTCCGATAGTCCCTACACCACATCAAATTGTAGAACAAACATGCGAGTTCCATCAGGAAATTTACTGACGCATATCCGGTTTCGTATATCGTAATTGGAAAAAGCACTTGCATTTCGATTCAATTAAATTACATGACTGAGTAGATATTGGAATGGAAACATGTACTTGAAACACTCTGAATATACAATTGATATTTACAGTCCATACCGTATTTTACATTCCCGTTAATAATTAAAAATACAACTCAGCCCAATGTCAGTCTAACAAAATTTTGTATGAAAGGAATCAATTATTCATCCATTTAAAATTATAATTACGGAAGTTTCTTTTCTTTTTTCTTAAGTTATGTTATTTTTATATATATTTCTGTAAGGCACCAATAACAGCAACTCTTCGTGCAATTATAAAAAAGCTAGACGGTATACTGAACGGTCAAAACTGAAGACAAGAATGTTAATCGATCGCGTATTATTTTATTATTGGTTTGACTTATATACGTACAAGCGTCCGTAGTGTAAAGTGTAGATTAATCAATTTACGTTGAACGAGGGCATATATTTATTGATTTTCGAGAGAGTTCAGGTGCAGCAGTAGCATCAAGTTTAGGGGGCTGTAGTTGCAACAGGTGACACGGTGACGCGGAAAAAATTGTTCGAAAAAAGTGTCCCTCGTAGAAATTGCCTAGAAACTTTATGCTCCTTGTTCCAACATAGGCTATACACCAGGGTATACTATAATATTAGATTCATTTGGAATCGATGTACGTCGACGTATACTTTCAACTTTTAACAAATCGTGTTAAAATAAATTTCTTATACTAATGGTCAAGCAGTAATGACGTAATGATCTTGAAATGGTCTCGTTACGAAGATGTGAGACAACAAAATGTACTTCTTCGAATATTACAATTTATGTAACATTGCGTCTACATTGACTGTATGCTTCGACATTTATCCAACCCTCACCTGTTCTCTCTTTATCTCTAAATAACCTTTGATTAAAGGATATATTGAGTATACACTAGCTACGCCAATCTAGTAATATCCAAATTTACTACGTAATTAGTTTGTATAAATTCAGACATTACTATATCAATAGAAAAAATTTCTTTATTTGTTTAACCGCTTCGAAATCTATAGAGATTTTATCTCATTATATGTTTGTGGGGTGGCTCACTTCGAATCTTTAGTCAAAATCGTTTTCTTTAAGATAATGTTGTTATACAACAGCTGCTGTCAATAATTTTGTTAAATATATTTTCTCAAACTATTTGTTATAATTATTTATGTAGTCATGCTCGTTGTCATAGCCAGAGAAAAAAAGCAGTTGTTCGTTTCGGTCACGGGAATATAATTCAGACCTTATAATTGGAGACATTATTCCGTTCGTAAAAAGGCGAAAACATAAATGAAAAGGGTGCCGGCTTGATTTAGGAATTGCGTGATTTAAGACACCGTTCGTTTTACGATCGAAATATTAAAAGAGCACAGACTTTTTTATTGATTATATTGTTGTTTTTTATACAAATTTACACTGTATAACAAAAAATTTGTATATATTTATACCGCCGTAGTAAATATGTTTTATTCCCTAAAATCTAATATTTTTACTACTGCGATGAGAATTGTGTACATTACTAATCATCAGACGAGGTGGTCATAGAGACTTATATTTTTAAAACAATTATTAATAAATAACTATTACAAAAATAAAAATGAAATGTTTGTTTTCTCTTTGGTTCTAATAATCTATTTAGTAAAAATTCATTTCATACAAATCATTTCTGCATTGTTTTAAATGTTTCAACTCTATTCAATATATATATATAAAAAAAAAATATTAAACGAAAGAAAAGTTCAACTTTTTAGTGTTGATAATTTATGGTTCAATCAGCAACAATCATTTTCAACCGCTCAATTGTGAAGTCATGAAAAGAAATCCAGTGTCATTTCTAAAAATTCAAACAAAAATGATAACTTCAGAATAGAAGGAAAGGACTAAGTTATAGTGGATGAAAACATTAATTTCTTGTCAATTGATTTTTACTTCACTCTTTATAAATGTTATCTGATTACTCAGTAACCACGCAACTAAGGAGTGAAAAATACGTTGAAAATTTTAGTCACGTAACTTGAAAATAATTTGCATACAAAAGGAAGTGACACATTATACGCATTTTTATTATTAACACAACAACGCAATAATTAATAAACCATTAGTTTAGTGTTATTAACGATAACAATAAATATTTAGAATTATAAATGGATTGTTCGTGGGATAAGAAATTGAGATTTATTCAAGTCAACCGCCTAGATTTTCTGCGGGTGGACGGTCTAAGTGCGAGATCGAAGTCAACTTCGCAGGTTAGCCAGACGGGTTATAGTTTCGTCGGATTAGCATAAGCTCGCATGCGAGCTTGACTTTCAGGAAGGAGATAAGAACGCAGGTAAGTTCTCCCTTCGTATATCTTCCCCTATTTCACATTTATGATTTCGACCCCTGCTTGACCGTGCTCTGTGCGTAAATTGCATTGACCGACGATAGTGGATGATAACAAAACCTCAGAATTGAAACAAGCGTCCGAGGGTAAAGAATAAAGATAATATTTTAATGATTGTTTCGTGAGCCCAAATATTACAACCTTTTTCATACGAATGTATTCCTGGCAGTTTTTTCTTATCTTTTTCTGTTCTACAAATGTCTTATAATTACCACAGTTAAACAATTTGTCATACGTATTTTAATCTTATGGTCTAGTTGATGTTTGACACGGTCAAACTGTATGATTATATAGTTTTACTGACATTCATTCCTTTTTTTTTTCTGTAATTGCACGTTTTGTTCTAATGTGATACTTGAAAGACTTATAGCGATTGACTAATTTCAAAGAATAATCAAATAGAGATAATGCAAACGCTGCTATTCATTGATACTCGTGCTGAAAAATTATATCTGTTGTGCAAATATAATGTTCAGCAACTATAATTTGTTATGTTGATACACTTTCGATGTTTCTTGCTGGTAGTACACGGCTTCGCCTATCGCCTAAATTGACAACCACCTCTTGAACTAATCGGCGATATCCCACGTATACAGTTACATGATTCCTATAAATTTTTACGGGTAATTAAAATGAATTGTATCAAATCTATTTGCTTGTATTAAATTAAATTTACCAGGCTTTTGAGCGAAAATAGAAAAGAAATAAATGACGCACCATATATACCCTGCATTTGACACGTTTTTTGTGCGTTTGAAGGAACCACCGTTTTCAGCGTGTGTATTATAAATGCAATATTTTAAGTATTTTAAAAGCTTACATAATGTGTAATAATGCAAGAAAGAAGAGTCGCTCTCCATCTACAGAAATATTAAAGAGAAAAGAATTAACTCCACGTGTTAAAGAATTTAAGTTTCACCCGAAAATTAACAGAAACCTGGAAGAAGGTTACATTTGAAGGTTTCAACAAAAAAAAAATAAAGTTAATAATAATTCATAAGATTTATTCTCGAAAAGGCAATTTTCCAATTGCGACACCGATACTGAATCCTGAAGTAGAAACGTTGGCAGAAAGACGTAGAAATCGGCAGAAAGAAAATTTTTAACAGTTCTAATCGAGTTATTAAGACAACTGTCAAAAGCCAGAAATTTTTTATTTACTCTGAGCTTGATAAAAAAGTAAAAGCTGTTCTCGAAAATTCAGGAACAGATGAATGTCTATTCGGCAATAGTCTTTCGGAGAGGTTGAATATTATAAATATACTAAAATGACGGTTGTGAATAAATAACTATCCCTGACAGAGTGAAAACAACATAGCCTGGAGCATTCCAACCTTTACTTCTCTTACCTTCATTTAAAACAAATTTGCGTTTCCACGACACTGAAAAGATATTTGTTAGTAACGAAAGATATCAGAGGAGATAATTACTCATTATTTATAACTATGAGAAAACCTTTTAAATAAGCTTCAAAAGATATTATTAGTAGGTGGCTTTTCTAGCAAAAATTGCAGTGGATTCAGAAATACGGACGCCACCGTATTTGATTGATATGCAGATACATCAATTGCATTCAAAGAAAGAAGTTGATATTAATATCATAAAAATATTATTTTTCATAGAAGATAGGTAAATTTTTAAAATTAGGCATGTCGATGATAATGAAAAATAATATACTTATCACCGAACGATAAAAATCTAAAGAAAATTCTAACTTATCCACAGTTGGAAAAATATTTATAATGATAAATATAATAAAAAGTTCAGCTGGTTGGTCATAGAAATCAAAGACATTCCATAAGATGTACAATCGACCCATAATTAGTAAGAAAAGTTCATTTGCGGAAGCGATATTACAAAGTTAATTAATTTAATTCATGTTTTATATTAAAAATGTTCATAAATGAAATACACTAAATACGATGTAATATAAACTATACCTGGTAGTTTGATGCTAATTTGATTACTCTGAATTTCTACATAGTTAGTCTTTACGATCCCGGGTCCGAGAGACGAAGCATGTCGTAATTATATATATATATATATATATATATATATATATATATATATACATATATATGTGTGTGTGTGTATATATAGCATATATGTATATATGCAAATAATAGAAATACAAAAACATAGAAATATAATTATACAATAAAGAGGACAAACATGAAAATCCAAAGCAACTTTTGTCCACGGTTGTTTATTATATTATAAACTTAGTACAAATAATTAATTCATTACCTATAACTATACCTTCGACTTATCTACTTGACACAGGAGTATAATGTAATAATTGAATACATTAATAAATAACCTGCAGATGGGATAAGTGGATGAATGAAGCAAATAAATAAATACACTATCTAATCGTATCGTACATGAAACAATATATACTCTTACGTGTAAGAAAATGGATATTTACAAAACCGTAAGGTATGTCGGGATAAACTTTGATAAACCGACGATCGTTATACGTCAAAATTGAGAAGTTCGCCTTAACGTTAAAACAATGTTCGTTCGAATGTAACAAAACAATTTTATATAATTAAGAAAATAAATACTTACACTATTAACAAATTATTTGTCTTTGCAAATTGCAAACGTAAGTAATAATAAATACTGACAATAATTATATAATAATTATTAATAACGAATTCTGAACATTTCTTTATCCGTATAAAGAACCGTTGTACATTGTATAAAATGAATATTTCTTAATAATACAAATTACATGCTTTATTCAACGTGTATTCGATTGCGTTTTTGAAAAGGCGTCCAGCCCATTCTGAAACGTCAAAGTTCCGTAGTTTCGACTTTTTGGCCCAGGGGGTTGTTTAGAACTTGATTATGGCCTTTACTGTGAGTCGGTGACTTGCTTCGGCCACTCGTACGCTGTACTTCGCTAACTGCACTCTCCACGCTGCAGCATGTAAAATAATGGTAAGTTTAACCAGTAACTATCTAATCTACGTAATATATGCAGTCGATAGATATTTCAAAACACGGTGAAAATTTTCAAAGAATGTTTCGCCTTACAAGTTGGTATCGAAAGTAAATGCGACAAATCGAATGAAAAAATGTTTTATTTTGTTTAGTAATCGACATAAAAGAATAATTCAATTTTTTTTATCGCAAGAAAATTCACGTGAGATGGTACAATAAAATATAAACAAATTACGTATATACTTCCGAAAAGGACGGTCCGGGAATCCTTAGCGGACATATGTTTCCGACGTATTTTGATGTGCTGAATTCGAATATCATGATGAAAATTGGCGGAAATGCAATTATCATGGTCAAAACCACGAAAAACCCTCAAAAATAGCTATTTTTTGTAGTAAATGTAGGGCACGAAATTCTGTACAAAAATGATCTGATGCATTTTCTTCGTATTACCAACGATAACACCGTAAATGAGGGCTAAACCTGAGATAATCGCCCCCCCCCCCCCAAGGGGGCGTAGAGGGGTGAGATGGGTGAAACATGCCTACCGAGGGGGCCTTGCCCCCGAACCCCCCCGCTTAAAAACTAACCTAACCTAACTGTTACAACCTGCCTGGACACACATATATGAGTTGTCCACATATATGCCTACATCGTGTAGCTTTTGTGTCACCGAAATAGCCATTTAATCAAAAATTTATCGGTTAGAGTCATCAAAGTAGCCATCTGTCACCGAAGTAACCACTTTATACTCCAAAATGTAATGAAAACAGCCGATTTTAATATTTATGTATATATATTAAGGGGGTTCAAAGGTATTAGAACAGTTATACCGACCGAGATTTTCAATAATTTTTGAGGGTTTTTCGTGGTTTTAACCACGATAATCGCATTTCTGCCAATTTTCATCATGATATTCGAATTCAGCACATCAAAATACGTCAGAAAACATATGTCCGCTAAGGATTCCCGTACCGTCCTTTTCGGAAGTACACCCCAAATTACTTTCTTAACTATGCCAATAATTATAATAGATAATACGTACCTAAAAATTGACGTGCCTTGAGAGTAGTACAGCTTGTCTTCCCTTATTCTTTCGATTTTATTGGCCTCGTTCATGATATCTTCATTAGTTAAGGCATTTTCATCCAGAGAATCTCGTTCGGACGTATGACTAAGGAAAATAAACATACTTGTTTATCATTTGAATATTACTACATTATCCACGTGATGCAAATATAAGTTTATACGTATATTTTTCCATAACTTTTTATCACATTTTTTAAGTTGCGTACCTAAATGACTCGTCATTTTTAAACCATTCATTCTCGTAAGCATGCATCCAGACTGGATTAGAACCTTCCACGCTATGTTTATTTGTGTTTGGAACTCGACCTGGATTTCTTATGAATGCAGAGTCAGAAGGATCTGTTGAAAAGAAAATTGAAAATAAGGACATGCAACGAAAATTGTACAATATTTTTGGCGTTTTATTCTTAGTTATAGGTAATAAGTTATTTCTTATTTTACAATGATTTTAAAACGTTTTTCAAATATATTACAAGTTTGAAAAAATACAAATCAGTTAAAATTGAAAATTTTTATTGTCGTTAAAAAAAAAAAAAAAAAAAAAAAAAAAAGTAATCTTATATAAACAAAATCTTAAATTCATTAAAAAATTATTGTGAATAACATTTTTATCACAATCGATCATTTTTATAATAAATATGATAAACGAAATATAATATTCATATTAATACTCAAATTGATTAGAAATATTCATAAATATTCAACAATTCTTGATACACGTGCCTGAAACATTAGTAAAATATAAATGGAATTTTAGTACAAATATTTTCAATTCATTATAAAACTGTTTAGTTCATGTATACACCGATTTTGTAAAGACAATTTTCGACGTTTGGAAAGTTATTGTAATTATTTAATTGCAATTAATATCTAAGGTAATATAGAATAGGGCGGTAATATGGAATACTCGATTGTACTGAGATTAATTAATGAGTAAAATAATTATTTATTCAATAGTAACCCTATTCTATATTTTAAAATATAGAATTTACTTAAATTTTACAATTTTTAACAAATATCTCATGCAAAAAGCTCGTTACACTGACCGCCAAAAAACACCTGTAAATCATTAACTTTCACAGTTATCAAGGTATTCCATGTTTCCACCTTTCTGGATGTAAAATCATTGACTCTGAATTAAGTTTCCAAGTTTTTTTATTGATAAGCAGTGTCATCGTATAAAATAATACTTCCATTAAAGTAGCAGGTGGTTTTTCGCTTAGGTAACAATATTATTAAACGAATTGGGCGGAATTGTGAACAGTCATATCGATATAATTCACACGTTTTTTCACAATTGACATAATATAAGGGAAAAAAGTGCGAAAATATATCATGAACAGAGGTACAAATTCCAACGTCTGTCTTATTCATATCTAACTTAAAGATACAAATAAATAAATCATGAATTTTAAACGCATGTCTAGGTTTTCTTATGACTAATACAGAATTTAGCATGTTTACTATGTATGGACCCGAGAAAAATATTTTGCATTATTAAATAACATCTCCTTCTAAAACCGAGACAAAAGATTTAATAGTTATTGAAAAATCAAGAATAATCGAGAAAAGGATAAATGGCTATGTAAGTGGTTAGTCTTATAGCTGAGGCTCGCCCTGAGGCTTGGTGAAAATAATGTAATTGTTTTCTTTTCCAAACCAATAAAGACGATATTATTATTATTATTATTATTATTATGTAAGTGTGTGTAAAATGTCATTAAAAGTTTTCACGATTTTACGTAATTATCTAAGAACAGACATTTGGCAAAGTATTCATGACCATCTGAAAATTCGCCTTAATGACAATTTCATCAATATCTGAAAATAACATTAAATGGTAATCAATGCCATTCAATTTTCTATTTGTGCAGACATTTCATCGCGATTTCTTCGTTTCCTTCCATACATAAAAACCAGATTTTTCATGATAATGCAATTATCTTTAAATCAGGTAGGTAACTTTTCGCACTGAGGTAGCGTAAGATTCATCATGAAAATACAAAACTAACATTCTTAATTGTTACAACTAGACCATTTAAGAAATCGCTAACCGTACTAAGACTGCTTGACAAATATAACGCAACATAATCAGAAATGATAGTGTAAACGATGCAGTATGTAAAACATGGTAATAAATTATTCTTAAAATATCGTGTTACGATTACCTATTTTCATGAATATAATACACACGTGGAATGGAATGATTTCTGAATGAATCGGGAACACTTCATAAAATATTTTAATCATTTGTAGTTTCTAACCGACTTTTGGAACTTATTTATATAATGTATGGCTTTCTGTTTTCCTGTTCATTTTAAGGAAGACTTCAGTATACAAGCTAAATATAGTATTCATAGTCCGCCTGTCATGTTCGTACTGTAAGAGTAGCGTTTACTTGAAAAGTTTTAAAGCGGTCAAGGGTTTACTTTTTTAAGTGATAAAATAGAATAGAATTTTATTCCTATAATTATCTATATACGTCATGTTAATCTTTTTACTTAAACGTACGGATAATTGTCAGCGTTAGTTCTAGTGTGGAGAGAAAGAGAGTATCATGCTGTAATTTTTGTTAAGATCATAAATGCAGAAAAAGCTTTCTGAGCTATTAAACCTCACGCGAAGACAATTGTACGAAGACAGATTGGAATTACTTGGAAGTAAGAATGTATATGGTTTCCTCTCAATACAATAAATTACCAAATGGAGATGCATTGGCTGCTTTCAGTTGTCGCTTAAACGAGGCTCTTTGTGAGAGGAAAAGGGCGATGAACAAAATCAGCAAGGCTCCGAGAAAAAGTGTTAGAGCTAGCAACCAAAAAGTTGCTCCTGCTTGTTCGTACTGGCCTACTATTGCCTGTGACTTGGCAGGCTGTGTGTCTAGAACATTAAAGTCTTTGAACAGTCTGTCTAATTTTTCGATATTTTTATCGACCACATCCAAAATTTCAGGAACTTCCAAAATCGAATTATCTTGACGATTTACTAGATGTATATAGAGATCGGTTCTCGTTCGATCGACAGAACCATCTTGATTTTCGTGTACTTTGTATTCGTCCACATTAACGATAGCTCCAGTGACATTTCCAAGTACTCTGAAAATAATAGATTCTTTTTTTAATAGTGTAATGATGGTGGTGACAGGGATTATTAATAAGGGACTTACTCTCGAAAACTATCAATACGATTTCGGATTTCTGGAGGATGTTGTCGGAGTACGAATCGAACACGCTGATCTTCTCTCAAAAGATAAATGAAAACTTTCGCTGTGTCTTGAAGCCCGTCTGTATCGTTGGCCAGAACCTGTTATCGATTGATACATAATTTAATAAAATATTATTATTTCAATTGACATTTAAATGCTAAATGTTTGTGCTCGATCATTGACTTGATCTTCAGTTATTCTTCCTTAGCATATGATAAAATTTCACGGCTACATTTGATATCGTTTGTGAATATAATTTCAAATATCATACCATAAAGTCGAAATATCCCTTCATTCCACGTTGAGGAACGAAATTTAAACTAACTGCTCCAGTTTCCGCATCGACAATAAACGGTTGTTGTCGAACATCTTCCAAACCTTCGGTTAAAGTCATTTGAATATTTCCGATTTGATAGTAACGAATTATCGCATTCTGCTCCACGTCTGGATCAATTGCCTGTAATATAGATTTTGTTTCTTTAAATTAAAATTCTTATAAATTATAATATTATATTATAGGCTCTATCATCTATAAAAAGTAGGATGTGCTGTATCTCAATGCTCACTATTATCATTATAACTATAATATTATTATTTATTTCATTTACATAAGATTGGATTATACGTGTATGTATTCTGAGACTAAAATTCACAGTAAACATTGATTGTAAATGATTTTTAAATCAAAGTTCATCAACTTACTTTTACATGCATAAATTCAGTTCCAAATGCAGCATCAGTCGTAACACCTCCCGTAAAGGTGTTGTTTATGAATTTTGGCGGATTATCATTAATATCGTATACAGTTATGATGACCTTGAGATAGGTACTGTCATTTTCATCAAATTCAGAACGATTTGCAGGTGCTTTGTGGCAATTTTCCGTTGCTTTGATAATCAGATGATGTACTGATTGATTTTCTCTATCCAAAGATTTAGCAGTCTGGTGAAAATAGAAAGTGAATTAATAATATAATATATTACTTTAATAAATTACGAACTTTAGGAAGGATTAAGAGTGCCGCGTGTTCAGTTCATTATTTTATAGAACAATTAAATTTTTACAAGGCCTGATGAAAGATCAAAGTTGTATAAAAAAAGTTCGAATTTATTGTATCCAGTGAATGAGTTTCAACATGATTTTAACGTGTATAAGGCTCATAATTTATAATTAATTTATATATATATATATATATATATATAAATTAAAATATACAATTAATCATTGTTAATTATATTTTTTAGGTTTCTAGCACAATTAAAATTTTGCTTATGAACAGTTATAAGAACCAATTTTTGTTCGAATACGGGGGCATGCATACCTTATTTAAAACCTGCACTAGGTGAACAAAATTATTAAAAACTTACAGTAAGTTCGTGGTTCAGACTGTCGATAGCGAAAAAGCCTCCTGTGTTCCCACCAACAATAAAGTAGCAAACTACAGATGGCGGATCATCTAAATCGTCAACTTCGTCTCGATCAATGGTATTAGGGAGTAGAACGCTGGAATATTTTTCCGGTTGCTCTTCTGTGAAATTTACATGAAATTCTTTTACTTGAAACTGAGGTTCGTAATCATTGATATTTCGTACGTAAACTATTAAGTCCAGATCGGAGCTAAGCGATGTCGGTGCTCCCAAATCATAAGCTTCGACTCGTATCTGGAAAAATTAAAATGATTATTGAGGGATTACATTGATGTATTCGACGAAGTTTTTTTGTACTCGTTCAAATCTTATTTTCAACAATTAAATGCTCGTGATAAAAGTATTTAAAGCACATTGCGTAACTAGCGTAAGAGTCACTTCCCTCGCTTCGCTCGAGTAACATCATTCACATTCATCGAAATCACCTGAACGTTCTAGTTACACATAATTTCCCATCATAAAAGTTTAGACTAATTTCCAAATTAAACAAACGATTTTTTGAAAATCAATATTAACTTTTGATATTTGTTCACTGCATTTTATTTCATTTTCGATCGCTAAATTATGGAAATATAAATGGCAATATATATCTATTTATGCAATTTTCTTAAGATTATTGCATCAATGACTCTTCCAAAAAGTTTAATTGGCAATTAGACTAGTCCTTTATTGTAGGTGTATAATAGTATATATTTACAGAGAGACCTGTGGTCAAACAATATTAATATCTTAATTATTTTTCTATAACCGGAATTCAATATAGTTACGAAACTCTTATTACCTGGTACACTTTTTGCGCTTCTCTATCCAATGGCAACTTTAAGTAAAGTGTTCCATTTTTGTCATTAATGTGGAAAGTCCTCCAATGCCCAGCTAAGTCCATTTTTATTCGATAATGAACATCTCCGTTTGGACCAATATCAGCATCCATTGCTTCTACTTGAATAATTTCGGTTCCAACAGTGGCATTCTGAATGTATTCGTGATATTTAAATATGTATATTTTAACTACTTAGCATCCGTATGTACAGTTTACAACAGAAAATAATTTTCCTAAATAGAATTTTTCTAATATTCGAATATAAATGCTAACAGAAATTACTAATATTTTATTTGTGAGTTTTGAAAAAATTGTGATTTTTAACGTCATTATATTTATAGTATCATGAACTGCGGAATTTCTTGATTGAATTTTCCTCTTAAATCTTATAATTTATATAAATTCATAATTAGTATACCTCTAAAAGTCTAATCGTCGTATTATGATCAGGTCTGATGAACACTGGCGGATTGTCATTGAAATCAGTAACGCAAATTTGTAACATCGCAAGATTTCTATTTACAGGTGAACCATTATCACGAGTCTCCAATTTTAGTGAATAGTTTCCAAATTTACCGCGTAGAGAAGTCGTTGCTTTAAGACGCGATGTCCAATAATCGACAGTTTCCACCGCGAAATAACCTACAAACAAATAGTGGCAGAAAAGATCGATTACATTTATAGAATTATTTAAACTAAACCTGAAGCTATTATTTTGGAGCTTAGCATTACAATACTGTTATAATATTGTTGACTGCAAAAATATTCAGTCCAACAAAACACATTCTTTAAATCTGTTACTACGAATTCTTTGTTTTTATACTTTGTTATTGCTGTGTGGAAAGATTTATAATTATAATTATAATGTTAATTTTAATGCTGAGGTAACCTTGATCATTTCCAGAGATTATTCGCGTCATTGTACGGCCATTTGGTGTCGTATGATCGTCAGCGTCTTTAATTTTTATCATAGTAATAGTATCCCGAATATCATGAAACTCTGAAATTGATACGCATCCTTCTGGAATTTCGATCACTGGTGTATTATCGTTAACATCGATGATAATCACTCTGAAAATTAAGGAATAAGAATTAAAAAACAAATTTCCTAATAATAAAGAATATAAATTTTGGAAAATTTGAATTGTTTAGAAAGTGAAATCTGCCAATTGTATACTCCATTGACTCGAAAAAATACTTATGAACGAATTTATTACCTATATAATGAATAATTATCATTCTTTTAGAGGCAACGAATCATTCCCAGAAAGAGCAATTTTAGGCCATTAACACTAAACAAATAACTGATTCGTTTTATAAGTTTTAGTTTTACAAGTTCATTATTTGACTACGTGATGTCGAAATATTGAATAAAAACGAAAAAATCGCGTTCACTTAAAATAATTATTAATAATATTATATTAGTGTAAATTTTTAGTTTTATTGATTTTTGCCAACTGAAATACTTACGACCTGAAATACAGTTTAAAATAATTGCCATAATCCATTTGATCTTTTTTAATTTTTTATTCCAAAACCATAAGATTTATATTTATTATAGTTTCAAGTAAATAAATAAATATACACATATACTAAACATATATATCATAATGGATTACAACAAAATGAAATGCAATTATTGTATAATTATACTTATTCGTAAATTTAAAGTCTTACTCGATTTGCTTGAACGCGTTTCTGGATTCACCGGTTGCATACCCGAACTGGTAATTATCCCACGCTTCGATTACAAGAACGTAGGAGCTCTTTGTTTCCCAGTCGAGCGCCTCTGCGACAGTCAGTGAACCAGTTTCAGGGTGAATTGCGAACTTTCCCTGTTCGTAAAGATCAAAGGATTAATATTTTAAATTACATCAATTTTTGGTTAATTAACGGTGTTTAATTAATTTTAAAAAGGAACCAATTTATAAATTTAAAAATAAACAATCTGTAATAATCAATGTAGAAGTAACATTTATTAAATTATGGGGAAAAAGTAGTTATTTGTTACTTAAGTAGTTTTAAATCAAGGTTCGAGTATTTCGGTTTTGGGTTATGACAAATTTAATACGTATATGAGAAAAATAAGTCATATTATCAATTTTCAAAAACGGTCTGACTAAGAAGATTTGAATTTGAAGAAATCAAGTTAGATGTGAATTTAGATCAACAACAGAACTGATCAGCTACTAAATGTTCAGGCGAAGTAATTTTCTTTTGTTAGATCAGATCATAATATGTACTTAAAGTTAATTTGTCTTGACGATTCGGGATCATCTTCATAGAATCAAACTATATCATGTCTTTACAGGCTCATTTAATTTACATGCAGGAATGTTAATGAACGTAAAACTAAGAAGTTTTGGAACTTATTAAACTCTGATCACGAAGAATTAATATTTAATGCTCTATCTTCATTACCTGAGATGATATACGATCAAGAAGGTAAGTGATTTTCCCAAATTCTCCGCTATCCGGATCTTTTGCTAAGACAGCTAAAACTTCCGTTCCAATTTTAGAGTTTTCCATCACCGTAACGTTGTTCACGTCCGTTACAAAATATGGATTATTGTCGTTCTCATCAATAATTTGAATGTAGACTTCGGAAAGACTTGATCTAATAAATTAAGAAAAACACTGTTGTTATAAACCTAGTTTTTCTTATTTATTTATTTTTTAAATGTTATATTTAAATATGAATAAATTCATGTTACATTTTAAAAAATGTAAGAACTTTTATTTTTTTGCTCTTTTAGAAAAAAAACGTACCTTGCAGGAACTCCGGAATCGACAGCACGAACGGAAAAGTTCAGCCAGGAGTAAATTTCCCTATCAATTTTATTAGCGACAACCATTTCGCCGGTCTCTGAATCGAGGTGAACTAAATCGCTAAATTCACCTGGGTTCTCCAAAGAGTAAGTTATCGTACGGTTTTTATCGGAATCGTCGGCAACGATACTGGCAATGTGAACTCCATTTTTGCTGTTTTCAGTGACAGAACGACGGTAAAACGGACGTCGAAATCTTGGATTATTATCGTTCTCATCTTCTATAATGATGTTTAATACCGCTGAAAAATTAAATTTTTATTGGTGTAAAATGTTAACATTTAAACAATTTTGTTTTTCACAGCGTTTCGGAAAAGATCTTCCAAAACTACAATTAAAGTAATAACATAACACCCACATAGCACAAGTACATCGGACCTCCATTGTAGGTCCATACCCGACTTTCAGTACGTCCAATATACGTCCAGATGCCCTACTGGCGAGATGGATCTCGCATTGGACGGGCGCAATGGATATATAATGGACTAAAACATAAATAGGTTTTCTAAAAGACAAAAAACCTGACGTTCGTCCGTGGTCCAATGTACGCCTAAGTCTGGACGCCATTATTCATTATGACATCTCGACATCCAATATACCTCCATTCGATTTCCAATGGACGCTCAGTGTTACTTGAGCAAGACCAATTAGAATTAAAAAAAAATCAAACAAATTCATCAAAAACAAAAATATTAAGAAAATAATTATTTCAAATTTGGAATTTTACTTTGAAGATTAGAAATTTTTATTCGAAATATAATTCCATTGTTGTCGTAAATAATAAAAATTAAAATTAACACGACAAAACGGTAAAATATTTAAATTTTCTTACCAGAGGCAGTTTGAATGCTTTTAACCGCAGCTAAATCTTCCACGGATAAACCTAGCCTTATCGTTTCCACTTTTTCTCTGTCGAGTAACTTGACCACTCGGAGCAGCCCGTCTAAGGCGTTTAATTCCAATGCTGCAAGGTAATCGTATTCTTGAATGCGTATCAACGTTCCTTCTTCGTTTCGTGCTTCCGAAGAATTCGGGTCGATTTTGTATCGAAGAACGGGAGCAATGTCCGGGTCATTTGCAACAATGCGATGCACATAAGCTCCGATCTTTAAAATGTAAAAATTAGTATTTACCAGAAAAATACGTAAAGCCGTCCAACAACTAGATGAAATTAGCTGATGTATGTGTATAATGTATATAATAGAGAATTATTACCACTTTACTTCAACGCCCATTTTAGCATTTACGTATCTCAAATTTATCAAGATTTAAAATGTACGCAAAACTTTACTCTCATGAAAAACATTAGTTAATATTCGGTATAATTTATTGTATACAATAACCGAGTAGAAATTTTCTCAGGCCCGCCGTCAGGAGCTTACAACACGCGTTACATCCTGATCAGGGCCGGAAAAAATTTCTGCTGAGGTAATTTAGCGATAATAATGATTAATTTAAAATATCAACAAACCTGAGTATTTTCCCTGATAGTTACAGTTCCTGGGTCCTCAAAAACAGGCGGCTTATTATTTACATCGATAATTGAAATATTTACTAATACTTCAGCTGTTCTTTGGATTTCCGTACCGCTGTCTATCGCAATGACATTTAAATTGTAATGGGTTGCCTTTGGTGAAGTCAAGTCAGGGTCTAAATTTGAACCTGGGGCAACGCGGATAACTCCTGTTTCTGGTCCAATGACAAATTTATCTCCAGCGCCGTTTTGAATTCTGTATACGAGTTTGTTGTTCGGAGCTGACAAATCTTTGTCCCATGCCTTTACCTGTAATAATGAATTATTATATTGGTTTGTGTCACATGTAAGACAAATTTATACATTGAAATGAACTACTATAATAGGCCAAGAAATGTGAAAATATAATAAATATGCAATCTTGAGCAAGTTTCTTTTATGTTTTGAAATTTTATTTTCTTCTGTGTTAAATAAAAATTTAATTTCTTTCAACTGTAGTGCACCGCTCTAAAACAATTGCAAAGAATACATGCCAAAGTAGATACTTTGAAGAAATTTAGGTGAAAATTCCAGTCATTTCACCAGTATGTTTCACCATATATATTTTTTTCAGTCGAATAGATTCAAATTTGATGGAAGGTTTCTCATAGTGTTGGGAACTTCTGACAATAATTGCGGCTATTTGTCAAGGGCAGATTCCTCATAGTTAAGTTAACTTAAATCGTAACTATTTAGATAGTAAATCAAACTTATATTTTTGATTTTTAAGACAAACTAGCTCAGCGATAAACCGCTATTAAAATTTTATAACTTTTCTGAATCATTTATATGATACCTGAAGAACACTGGTACCACCTGGAAGATCTTCAGGGATGTTTTTATAATATACTGTTCTTTCGAAGCTTGGCGCGTTGTCGTTGACGTCCTTAAAGTATATAATTAATGAAACATCCGAACTGAGACTTGGAATACCCATGTCCCTTGCACGTACTGTCAGATTTAATGGCCTGACTGCTAATTCTGTTTGTCCACGTCTTAATGGTAAAGCCTCATAATCTAGCGATTTTATAGGCGATATAATTCCGCGTTTGCCGTCAATGGAGAAGTTTCTTGAAAATTCACTCGGCAGTAATGAATAGACAATCTCGCTGTTTCTCGTACCTGTCGCATACAAACAAGATGTTTTTTCGTTATTAAATTTATTTAAATTACTGTATATGTATATATGCAAAACAAAACATGATCTTGACAGTTCAAATAATTAGGTTCTGATATATATATATATATATATTTTTTTTTAAGATCTCTTTTTTATAGAAACTTTGAGATATTATACTTCAAACTGAAAACTCCATTTTACACTTTCATGTGAAGGATAGATTTATTCGAAACACAACAAATATTAGTTTAGGTTAATAAAATATTCAATCTTTTTGAACAGTATATTATAACAGATTTCATTACCATTTAAATCCATATCAAAGGCCTCTACAATTACTGGTGCTTCGAATTGCTCTTCGTTTTCTAAAAGTACGGATTCGTATTTATTTTGTAGAAAAACTGGCGGATTGTCATTGACATCGTTGATGTTAACGATAATTTGCGCTGTATTGCGATTTCCTTTTCCTAAGTCGTCTCTGCCTTCGACGGTGAGATAATGCCGCGAAGCGAGTTCCCGATCGAAGCTTGGACCTGTTTGTTTTATGGTGATTATTCCCGTAATTGGATGGAGCGTCAACCTATTTTGAATTGTAGCATGTGAAAATATTTGTCATTGCGAATTATCAAGTAAGAAATCATGCATATATTTCAATCTTACAAAAATGAAGAATTTTCATTAAATATTATAAATTCGAAATAGATTATTTATACTTAAACGCAAAAATCACTTTTCAACTTATTTATGAAATACGTCGTGATTCAAATGAATAATTGTCAACATTGTTGGAAGATTATCTAAATTATTTATTATCTGCTTACAGATGCGCAATGCTTCCACCCAAGTTGGTGTATCGGACACCTTTTGTTCCGAAATTTCCACTGTCGTCATCTAAAGCTTGCACCCATGCCACGGTAGTGCCGACTGGGCAGTTTTCTACAATGGAGACTTCGTAAATGTTTTCTGTAAATTCGGGATAATTATCGTTTTGGTCCTTTATATACACGGTCACAGGTACTGCGCTTTCTTTAGGTCCATTTGGCACAATTTCTTTGGCAATAAGTGTAAAATTCACCACTGAAAAAGTCATACAATTAATATCAAAATACAAATCTGATGCATTAAAAAAAACAATATAGGCATTTTATTAATTTGCGAAATAATTGCTAATTTCTTGAAAAATGTATAATAATATATTTTTATATGAAGTCCTGCTTAAATAACATTGGTACGTTAAACTTGATATTTTAATAAACATATTCAACAACTAGGAAAAGCTAAAATTTGAATTGACTGCATTATACCTCGTCTTTCTTCAAAGTCTACTTTGGAGGAATTCTTGACACGAATCAAAAATGGTGTTTCATTAATTCCTCGGGAAGGAGTGACTTCAAAGATTCCGTTGTCACCCTCGATGATTAGCTTAAACGTACCGTTTGTACCCTGCAACATTCATGTATGTTTATGATATGTTGTTTTCATTAATAAATGGGACCTGGATGGAGGAATGTAGCAATAGAATAATCGATTATATTCTAATTATATATCAACCACATTTTTTATTATTGTATTGAATTATTGTCCTAAGTAGTAATTAAACTTGGATTGAAATGGGTCGTTTACTATTTTGTTAGACTACTTTTATAGTTAAATCAGAAATATATTTAATATGTATTCGATCTATAGATATTGATCAGAGATTCTCTAAGAGGAATTCAACTGCAGATGAATATTTCTTTTAAACATAGATTTGACCGAAATATAAATTAAACAAGGAGATTGGTCCAAAAAAGTGAAAAGAACATTTAAAAATCTGAGTTTTATATTTTTGGAATTTCTAAGGTATAATAGAATAACTTGTAATGTGTATGATGAAATAATCATCTAAGACATTTTGTTCTAATATTTCATTCACAATTTGCTCTTTAGATGTATCGTTACATTTCAGGGAAAGTACTTGTGAGATGTGTCCAATTAAAATTTATACCAAGTCATGGTCGAAGACTTCCGGTATTGCGTCGCCGAGGAAAGTGACCGGTGTATTTTGTGGCACATTTTCGTTGACTTCCGCAACGTAACGCTTGCTGCGGAAAGTTGGAGTTTCATCGTTGACGTCCATTAAAATGACCGTGACCTCGCTGGAAACTGAAGGAGGTGGTTGAATTTTTGACACTTCTTTAGCGGTAATTTCGAGAATGAATGTCCCATCGCTGTTTTCTGGTGCCTCACGATCAAGCTGAGCTCGCGTGAAGACAAGACCGGATGTTGCATCTATATCGAAGAGTTTTCGAGACCCTTCGGTAATACTATATGTGACTCGATTATTAATACCCTTATCACCATCAATGGCACGAACTGTAACAAACATAAATTGAAGAAAATGTAACTACAATACTCTTATTAAATCAGCATTTATAGTATAGTCAATATTAATAAATAAATGTTGTCAATTTTCATGCCTGCATACTAAAACTTCAAGTAAATATATCAGTTCAGTCCTGTCGTCTTTTGTAATGCCACAGGGGATTAAGACTTTTGATATGCAACATAATGAAAAATAAAAAACAAGAACAAAAAGGTGTTATTTTGTAAGGCCGGCTCTCGTCGAAGTTCTGTGCGGCAAATGGTGCGGTTAAGTTATGAGATTCTGAGTCGTTTACTTGCTTCGATGGTTGAGGTACTCCCTCCTTACTTAAATTTACTTGTATTATATTATGTAGTTCTCGCCCTGGTAGAAATCTGTCCAGTTTTCTGTTACATTGCCCAGTTATCCTATACCTTTAACACGGACTGGACAGAAACTAGCCACAAACTGGACTCATTTTCTACTAGGGCGGTAGAACGACGAATATTTCTCGCGACAATTCAAAAAAATCTTGAAAAACTTGGCTGTATAACTTTTTCTTACCCTGCTGCTCGAAAAAGAACTACACTAAAAGTCACTTGGTAAATATTGTACTATTATTTTTAGCATTCTAAATAAGTATACTGTTTGTTTTTCAATCTTATCAATAAAATGTAAACAAATTCAATTTATAGCTAACCTAGAACAAAATTTATGGCAGTTTACGTTATTGGTAGAGAGTGATAGTAATTTCAAGGAGTTACGTTCTGATTATTTTTCTCATGGAATCTATATTAATTTTTATCAGTAGTGCGCAGTTAACATTTTCTGAAAATAATGAGACAAATAAATTTTACCTTGCAGTACTGAAGTACCAATTCTTGCATTTTCGCTGATCCTGGTGACAGGTTTCATGAATATGAATTCTGGCGGTTGATCTTCGACATCTTGGACCTTAATAAGTATGGCCGTTGTACCGGTATTAGACTAAAATAGTTAACACAAAAACCTGTTAATACGCAGCTGTAGGCAGTATATATTTCAAATACATACATGTCAATAAGACATCTGCAATTTATTTCCCGACCCACCCTGTGTTTTTGTTTTGAAATATCATTGTTCTCCATGTTAAAAGTTATCACGTTTTTGTATCTTTAAGTATTCTGTATCTTTAGATTGAAAGCAAAATGCTTATTCCAATTCTCAAGAAGGTACAAAACAATATATATCAAGAAAACAACTGTATGTATAACCGTTATGTTGTATAAACGTGAAATTACTAATTTACCAATAAAAATATAGAATTTGTACACTTTATACAAAGTGTAAACTATTTAAACTATCTAATGCTCACTAGATGTACTTGCGACAAAATTAGCGAATGTGTAGTGTTGCAATTCTTAGTACACGCAGTTGCCGAATTCCACTGAGGAAAGTTTCTGGGCTTGAAATTCATTCGTCTATTCACTAGATAAGCAAATTTGTTCGGCTTTAAGTTTTTGTTATAAGCCTCTACGATATTCTTATTTATGCTCAAGACAAAAGAGTTATTAAATTGGACATATAAACATAAACGATAAAGAAATGTATGTTTGTGCTGATGCAAAAATGATAAAGATAAAAGGAATGTAGTATATTGTATATTGTGAAATTATCGGTTTTTACGAATGTTAATCAATAACAATTCATCAATGGATAATAGTGAAACGAACCCCAATTAATACCTTTTCATTGATTCCTCGGTCAACAGCCAGTACCCTAAGTTGGTAAAGATACTTTCTTTCATAATCCAATTGTTGTTCCAACCGAATGACGCCTTTACCGTTGATGGTTTTAATCGAAAATATTCCTTCATCTCCGTCCAGTTCTTGAAGATGATACAATACTTGGCCATGAGCCCCTTCATCCAAATCTGTTGCTTCTACGGTCGTTATTATACCAGGATGCGAATCTTCTCTTAAAGTGAAAGACGTAGGGTGAGGACGAAAAACGGGTACGTTGTCATTGACATCTTCCACCAATATTAATAAACTTTGTGTGATATAGTTGCCTTCGCCGAGATGACCGTCCGTTAGAGTCAAGACTAAAGCGTACTCGTCCTTTGTCTGTAATCAAATTTAACAGTAATTAAATTAACTATATAAAAAAAGAAACGAATATAAAGCTTCTGTTCACTTCCAGTCTTTAAATACTATAGCCGTAAAGATATAAGAATTTGATCTGATTTATATTTGCGCTTATATGAATGCTGTTTCAGCTAAACTAGCTAGATTGAACTCGATCGGCCTGTTTTTGGATTGTAGGTCGATGAAATATGGGAAAAAATTAACTTCGCAAGTTTAATCGATGTACTTGCCTGCTTCTATTCTCGGTTAAATCGTACACGAATGAACTAAGCGCGCGATTATTGGCCTGCTAAACTTTGCTCGAGTTCTACCTTTCAGTGCCCCTTGAGTAAAGCCGTTATTGCATGGAACAAATTCGATTCGCAGCCTCGGGTCCTTCAGCCGGCCGGAACCGTTCTGTACGATACGAGAACGAGGCTGAACGCTCAGTATCTTCTTCGTGCGATTGTTAACTCTATACGGAAACGCGCGTGAAATGCAATCAAACCCCTCGATCACTCGAGATCTCACGTTTTTGCGCCAATAATTATTCCGACTTGCAATTTGAACGCAGGGATGCAGAAAAATGCCGCAGCCGACTTACATTTTTCCCCATTGACGATAAGAAGTTACTTCACACCCTTTTTGCGCTTTAACATTATCAATTTTTGTCAAACATTGCTAGCCTTCGACTTTAATACTTACTATATCTATATATAAAGTAAACTAGATTCAGCTTTAAATTTAAAAAATTGTTGTATTTATAATTACTGCAAAATCGTGAAAATATTCTTATAGCAGCCTGCACCTGTTGTTAATATAATCACATCCAAGCATTTGAAATTCTTTCATCTTTTGAAATATCACTAATTTGTTTTCATCTAATTAAGTTAATAAATGGTATGTTTAACAAATTATCTATCCGTGACCTCACCATCAGCATTCTACGGCTCAACTTGATTCACTCGATTAATTGATAGTCGATGCTTCGCGCTTCATTACCTATATGTATACATGCACATTCCGCTCGAATGCGTATACGACGCTTTCAACCTATGTTCATTGATAAGTGCAATTTTGTGTTCAGACAAATGTCTCTTATCACAATATTATCTAATTTAGTTTTCTATATAAGTTTATTTTCAATACTTAATGTCAACAACAAATATTTCAGAAACTTTTTTCTCTCAAAAGTTACATTGAAATACAGAGAACAGGAAATTAAGCTTGTATTCTAATTAAAAAATTATGCATATAAATTTCGCTGTAATTTTGTCATTTCATTGCAAATAACTTTAATTCTTAAAGGCCCTCGAACGACCTGAAAGAGGGCAAGGGGAATGTGAAAAAGCGAGAATGTTTTGTTAATAATAGAATACTAATAGCGTCAATGAATCCGTGCTTATCTATAGCAGCTTTTTTGTAACAATATCTTAAAACGCGGTATCAGTATAACGCGAGCATTTTTTATAATGAAATAAATTTAGAATATAGAAAGACCTATCGCAAATCGAGACAAGGTGAATAGGTCTATATCAAAGTACATAAAACATATACGCAATGCTTATATAATTACAATATACAGTTGCACTCACTTCCCTGTCTAATACTCTGTTGAGATAGACGTTAGCTTCCGTTGGACTGAAATTTTTTACTTTTATTACGTCACTACCTGGTTGTTCTCGAACTCCAAAAAGCAGATCGTCTCCATCGGGGTCGACACCTCGTAGTCGGTAAAGAAAGGTACCTGTACATTTTCGTTCGTTAATATTTTTTATAATATTGTAAAATAAGAGCAACACTAATTATCGTTCAACATATATTTGCACATTCAGTGTGTAAATCTTTAATATAAGTTACAAAATAGCTTTGCAAAAATTAATCTTAAGAATATTTTGATTAAATTTTTATAGATATTAATTTTGGTTAATATTAGCCTTTGAACTGCGATTCAAAAGGTAAACATTAAAAACAACATTATCAATAATTCGTGTTTTTCTGTTGATGTCTATACGAAATAGAAATGGTTGGTGCTTAACAAAAAATTATTTACCTAATTAAATTTTTAAATCATAATTCAACAATGTACATGATGTTTTTTTAATAACTACATGAAATTAATAATAACGATATTAAAGTATACGTAACTGACGATTAAAAAAAGACTTGTAAGAATCGACAAAAAGAATTATTGATCTGGCAACGCATGGCCTGCGAGTAGCATTTATACATATATAAGGGACTAAGTTAATAACCGCTACTTTTCTTATGTACTTATTGTTTTTATTCCAATTTTCCTGATAGTTTTGACATATGAAATATTAATGATTCTATGTCGATTTCTTGGGTACTCTAATTATTGTTCTTATTACACTTTTGATAAAATGTGAGTCACGAATGATGTGAAATTATAATGAAGGTACCGAAATACAATAGGGTGGTATGCTTAGATTAATTATGAAAGATCGATCATCAACATCTTCTCATTAACTTATTTTCAAACAGTACATATTTTCCTATCCTTATTAACTATAAAAATTATATATAATTTTATATATAAATATTTATAATTTTACGTATAAAAAAAAGTTATATAAAAATTCAATGTTCTAAACTTTACAGTGGAATTTGTTGTCCGTAAGTTGAAGAGAGATTTTTACTCATTTGCAAAGCAAAACGAATAATATAAAATATTGATAAATTCCGCTCAATTATTGTATTGAAAATGCCAATGTATGTATATTAATGTTATAACTTATCTAAATTAGTGTACAAGAGAATATTTATATAAAAACATTTGTTTCTGGCGAACGTATATACTCGCAATTTTTCACCTCCACGTCCGTATGTCCATATATATGTTTTAATGTTCGCGGAGAGGTGAATGGTAATTACAAAAAGAAAAATAACACTCAAAATAATTATTCGATGCAAACTTGTGAGTTTATTACATATATATATATATAGGATATTGCATATATATATATAGGACTGTCGTAACATGCATGATCGTTTTAGGACTCTTCCAACGTTACATGAAAACTCGCAGTTAGTTCATTTCATTATTCTGTTTCAAATGCAATTGAATGGAATGTGTAAGGTAAGGTAAGGTTAAGGTGAGGTAAGGTAAGGGACCCAGGTAGAAATTTCGGTGGTGTATGCTGGAATTAAACATCGGCAGAGAACTGACGCAGTACTGAAAATCGGTACTGATTTTTGAAGCAGAATCAGTACGGTAAGGTACCGAATTAGAACTGGCATCCCGACTGGAAATTGCCAACATTTCGCCCCAATACTGGTGAGGGCCCGATCAGGGGCGCCTGATATAAAGTGTGAATTTAGAGAAGGATTGATGTAAACGCTTAGGTTTTTATCAAGATATTTGTGATTTTACCAAACGACTTTTTATAAAATCTGTTATATAGGCTTGAGTAAAACGAAAAACCTAATACGAAATTAATTGTTTGCTTTAATCGGTAGAATAAAATAGGCTGTTTTCAAATGAAGTTTGCTCAGTAGAATTTACTCTAAATATACAGAGTAAGATTTCCACTTTGAAGTACATTCAGTGGAACAGCAGCAAAATATGACTGAGTAGTAATAGATATAGCGGATTTAATATATGGGAAATCCCATGCCAAGTGATTATATGTTCGAAGGTACGACTGTATATTGATGAAAATATCAGTACGGATAAAATATTTGTGTAAACAATATACATTAAATTATATTACTCTTTTGAATCTTCTTTTGAATGCTTTTTCATATTTATATATATATAATTATATATATAAATATATTATATATATAAGTAAATACATAACTTTCACACAAAAGTTTTCGACATCCGGACAAAGTGTCAAGGCGAATATTTAAAGTCACCAGCTCCAAAATCCCAAAATACATAACTTAATATTTGTGGATAATGGACAAAGAAAGAGGAAACGAAGAACTCTCCTTTTTGTTCTCTTTCTCCCTTTCCTCTATATATATATATATGCATTTAATATCATATGTATATATATATGTACATACACCTTATTTAAAATCTTCGTTTCTTCGCCTTCAATCATCACATGTTCTTTTTTCACCAATACAATTATGTGAAAAATAAAGACAACAGAGGTCAAAGAAGGAGTTTGGTGTATACGTACGCTGGAGCGCCTGGAGCTACTACCGAAGCGTCTAATCAAAACAAACGTCGCGCTCGCTGAGATAAACCTTACCTCTCGTTTATAATAAAATGTATATGTATATTTATTTATGCAATTCTGTGCGCAAAGTGTCACTTCGCGCACTAATTTTAAAGCCGAGAAGTTAATTTTACGGGATGGGTATGCGCGAAGTAACGTGTCGTCCGCAAAGTAACCAAACTTTAAAATTAGTGCGCGAAGTGACACTTTGCGCACAAATCAATAGAATTGCATAAAATATCGTAAGCAACTACAGTAGACCTTCCCTTATTTTAACTATTCGGGACATTCAACATGAAAGTTGAATTCTTGGACCACGGGCGACATCGGTTGGCGATAGTTTGAAACTTAAACGTCTATATAGCAATTATATCCGCGCCTAATAAGTCACACTTTATAAAGGGAGACATCTCTACCGTGCGAGCGAATGAACAGGAGTTCAATAAAGCGTTATATTGAAATCCAGTCACCAAAAGTGTACAATTAGAAGAATAGTATATTACGCAACAAGTGCGCAAAATAGGTGATTCCCGCACGAGACGAAGTCGAGTGGGGGCATAACCACCTATATGCGCACTGTTGCGTATACTATTTTTCAAATCCACACTAGTGCGGGAATAATTGAGTTTCGCACTAGTGCGGGAATGGGCTATTTTGCGCACGCGTTTCAGTGCGCAAAATCGAATTTTGCGCACATAGCTTTATACGAATCAAAACATCTCTACATTCCTAAAAGAATTATAAACATGTTTCAATAAGGTTATAGGGGATAAGAGAATAAACAATTGCCATTATCGAAGTCGCGTGTTCTATAAATTATCGTATATGTCACGGGATATCCACGGGATAGAGTGGAACATTTCGCAACTTGTATGACTTGTATTTTTTATTTTAGCTGCACATTCTTACATCAAGCTCTATAGTCTCCGCAATTCACACACTTCGAAAATTTTTCATCTTGTGCGTCCGTTCGTTCGTTCGTTCGTTCGTTCGTTCGTCATCGTTTTTTTTTTTTTGTAGCTTTGATAACTCACGAACAAAAAAAGATATCAATATAATTTTTTTTTCAAATGTGTGTTTTGACTGAACTTAGATCTGATTAGATTTTGGGATATATCCATACGTGTGTGTGTGTGTGTGTGTGTGGAGGGGGGGTGGGGGTGAACAAAAAACATTTTCTTGGTAAACTTTAAACTTCCATATCTTTCTGAATTTAGTGACAAAACTTGCGAGTGAAGCGCGCCGGAGGTCCAGGGGGCAGAGCCCCCGGTGGGGTTGGCGACCAAGACCAAAGTCCCTAATTTTTGTTTTCAAATGTTTGTTTTGGCTGAACTTAGGTCTGATTAAATTTCAAGATATCTACATACTAAAATGGAAGTCAAAAAAATTGTTTGGCAAGTTTTTGGGATGTTACTTGGCATATTAAATTCATCGTTATATCTTAAGGCAATATTTCGTCCAATCTACGGTGAAGGGGAGAAGTTTTCAATATGTTCATTTTCAATTTTATAACACAAACATATAAAAAGAAGCACATTAATCTAAAATATGGAAATAGAAATAATTAATACATTTCAGCTTCATATACTATATAATGGAATTGTGTGGATGTGTATATGGAGCAAATGTGAATTGGTATATATCAAATTTATAAACTTATTGCACTCTGTGCGGGTGCGGCCGAAGGCCGCAGTCGCGAAGTGTGTCCAGTCAGTGAGGCCCGAAGGGCCGAATACGGTCAATTTTGCGAGCACAGCGAGTCCAGGGGGCTGAGTGTGGTTGGCAGCCGAAGGCCGCAGGGGCGAAGCCCCTAATTTTATAAAATACATTTTATGTCAAATTATTTTAACATATAATGTTAAATTATCATATGTAAAAAAGTGCGGTAGATTTGGAAAAATAAAACATTATTGACATTTTTTTCCCTTAATAATTATATTTTTAGTTTAGCATGACGTTTAGTTTGGCACGACTATCAGTACCAACTCAGTACTGGCATTTGGTACTAGGTCGATACTTCTTTTTCGAAAGACAGTATTGGAAAGCGTACTGCCAGTGTTGGACCATTATTGATTCCGTATACTGGCAGTTAGTACTGAATTCCGGTAGTCAATACTGGGTCAGTACTGCGCCGGTGATCAGTTCCTACCTGGGGATGCATTATACCGGTATACTCTGCATACCCAATTATCAACGGAATCGTCCATGTACGAAAATTGGACGTATAATGGATGTCCAGGCAGCTATATGTATAATGGACATGACAATAGACGATCAACGCATGTTATCAACATATATATTATGTCCATTATATGTTTACTCCAATTGTATGGCCACTTATGCGCACTGTGCGTCCATTACACAACACAGCTGTACGTCCTGACCACCAATACACGTCCAGTTGTTACTGTTGAGAACGTACAATGGACGTGCTCATGCTATATGGGCACCAACATTTTGACCGAAATTGTAGTATTTGTAAGTATCTGACACGGCAATGGCGCGGCGTCTAGCATCAATTGTTCATTTTTCAATGGTAGCAAAAGATATATATATACTTAGTATATGCGATCGTATCAATAGGTTTGCGGTTCGCGTAAAGCACTGTGTAATTGGCGTACAAATATTGAAAGTTTGATTTTAACTTACCGACTGGCGTCTGCGGTCCTTCCTTGAGCCTGAGTACAATTTCCGTCTGGTCTCGCTCTATAAGAAAACGCGGCTGATTGTTCCTTGCTTGACCAAGCAGTGGATAGGACAAGCATTGAGCGATTGCAAGGACATGAAAGCATTTTTCCAGGAGTTTATTTCCCAGCTTTAAGGTCATTTTGGGCGACGCACCCGATTAGCTGTGAACATAATTCCTCTTCGCATGACCCAGAATTGTGGCTATTTATTATCTTCGGTTAAGTGGAGCGTTATCAGTTCGGAATAGACAAAAGGATTACTGAGAACGCGTCACTTTCGCGCTTTAAGACGGACGCAATTCACGGTGTATAACGAGACGATGACGACGATCCGAACAAGAAAGAGCAAGGCTCCGCATGGATCCTAATTAGCGGCTTGTGCTCTGTAGTCGGCGTGATAACTTCCCAGGGCGCTGACGACATAATTGCCTGAAAATGGAAGAAAGAAGGAATTTCATTGAGATGAATCTGGTGATAAAACGCAGGTGATGTTGCTAATATTTCTAGCTTATATATGAAAAATATTGAAAGGTTCATCCTAATTTCTTTTCTTAATAGAGACATTTATAATTCGTTGTTTCCATTGGGACGTTGCTGGCAGAAATCAGATTGACGATCTTGAGAAAATTCGGTAAAATGAGATGTAATTGCAAGATAGTTATTGATAAAAACGATTGTCTCTTGAGCCTGAGAATTATTGTTTATTTATCTCGAACGTCACTTCTTTTAATTGTTTGGCGCAATTAAAAAGCTTTCTCTAGCCTATTCTATGCGAAAAAACAAGTTTATAATAAAATTTACATAATTTTAAATGATAATAAAAAATTTAAATGAATAGTATTTACGAGAGAATATACAAATAATACAAATATATACAAAATACGCAAATAGATAAATTAATTATGATATACATTTTTTACAGAATACATCTAATATGTTTTATCTATTATAGTTATTTAATCAATATCATTACTTCTTTTTAAAAATATTGTTGTCATCGTATTAATATCATTTGACATTTAATTAAGACACCGATGTTGACAGAGTTTTAAAATTTTCAATATATAACTTTAGACCTATTGCATTTTGCAATTATACAAGAATTTTTAATTTTTCAAGTGAAACTCAGTGGTTTATAAAATCTTCATAAATCAACTTTCACATGAATTTCATCGTAAAAATATAAAAGAAATCGCATCTGTTTGCACTGATTCCTTTTTTTATCTCCGCTTCCTACATTAGACGTGCCAATTCATTTAATGTCATATTTTTAAGATTAAATACGTAGTGATTCAACGAGGTAAAAACATGAATCTGTTCAAATATCACGTATGGCAAGAATCTGTGCCAAAATTATCCAAGTTTCAAATAATAATAATAATGGAATAAATACTAATGAGATATTATAATATCATTTGTTACCCCACTTTCTCTCTGTAAAAACATATGTAATACAATGTATTCTCTGATCTAAATTAAAGGATTGTATATAACGTTTCCTTCTCAATAAATAGTTGGCATAACTTATGAAATATATTTCTGCAAATGTACATCGTATACATTTTTTGTATATATCAAAAATGTTGCATATTACATTATACATTTTTAACGACCATCTCAGTCTTTACAGGTTGGACATTCAAGAACTTTCTTGAGCCCCTCTTCGTATAAGGAATACTTCGTGCGGAAATCAACATGCACCCTTTTAAAGTGTGCAATGAAGATCAATAATCTTCTCAAGTAGCTATTCTTGATATATTTAAATCACGCTTTATAGTATCAAAAGGATGAAACCTAGTGAAAACGTGTATTCAATTCCTTTTATAAAATATTATTTTAGTTCAAATGAGCTAAAATATTCTTTAGCTATATATATGCGGGAATTTAGCTAAATGAAGTAACGCAATAAGGATTAAAAGATAAAATGATTTTTTTTAAATATCTCTACGTTAAAAAGTAATACAAAATAATAGATTATTTTAGTTTAATGTTTAGCAAACAAATTATTAATTGTTTATAATAATATTGTAATATAAACTACAAATTTTACTACATTATTTTTTAACAAAATTGTGCTTGACGCCTCTCATATAAAACTAGTAGGCGGAAACACGCAAACGTTACTCAAAAGTGAACCGAGATGAAACTACACGAGATATACCTACTTTTAAAATTGCAACGGCCGCATTTTCACTTTTGGGCCGTTTTTGAAATCAACTTGGAGAATAATTTTTTAAGGAAAAGTGTCACGGCGTTGAAAAGTTGATTTTAGTTTTAAAGTGAGTTTTAAACGATTATGAAAATAAAAGTCACATATACAATAATAATGGAATGAATATTTTATTGGGCATATATATAAAAGTAAATCATACATGTGAATGATTGAAGTACTTTATTCAATCTTCTAATTATTGATAGAATAAATTTTAATCGGATCAAAAAAGAAATTGTAGTTCAAAGTTTAGTTCATAACCAATACTCATCATTTTCTGTAGTTGACATAAAGTTACTATTTTGTTAAAAGTGAACGTTTTACTTTAAACGAATGTGAAAATTCATACTTTAAAATCACTTATCTTACTTTCAAAATTTGATATGGAAATAAGTAGATTTATATTTTCACTGATGAACGAAACCGAAAGATTTTAATACTTTTCATCGATTGCTGTTCGAGATGTTGGCTAAACTATCCCATTTGATAATTGTGTACGACCAGAGTATGGAGTTAAATTAATAATCGAATTTACGTGAATTTAAAATTTGGGTTTCGAAAATAATCTGTTTGCATTTTGAACTTTGTAATTTGACAATCAGTGGTATATTGAAATAACGTGGTTTTACCCGTTTAGAAATTTGATCAAAATATACCACAATTTCGTAAGATCATGTAATGTCGATAGAAAGTATAGTCAAAAAATAAAACTAAATACTTAAGAATAATTTTTTAATGTGCTTTTTTTATATAGTTTTTCATGACAAATGAAGTAAGATCATGGATGATTTATAAAGTTTATTTTTTGAGATTATTTTTGAACATTTCTTCATTACAAATTATTATTAATCTTTTATTGAATATTAAACAAAATTCTACAATCGCATTCATCGAGCAAATTCTCTCTATCAAAACGTAAATTAAGGATGGAAAAATTGAATGATAATAAAAACTATTCTGCAAAAGTGAAAGAAAAGCGTTGATATACACATTTTTGTGAAAAGGGAGCTGTAGGACTATTTTGCTTCCTATTAATGTACCCAAAGTGTAGTTCCATGCATTACGTATAATTATTTGACAAATACTTGGGATTTTGGATTTAGGAGCTTTCACCAGCTGAGCTGCATATTATAGCTCTTCGTGCAATGTCAACATTTGTCACTGGATAACCACGAGCACATTATATTGAAGTCGAGTGAAAGCTGCCGGCAATGAGCAAGGAAGATTCGCCGTTTCTCACGGTGTAACGATAAAAAAAAAAAAAA
>JAPYZR010001398.1:0-21795 GCA_030522945.1 Trichopria nigra | reverse complement strand
GAAAAAAAAAATTTACCTATAAATTTTAACATTAAACACTACAATTTGCGAAGTGGCCGACTACTGTCGGGTGGCCGACTACTGTCTGGTTTACCCTATGTTTTTTCATCAAATGTCCACGTTTCATTTCATGAAAGATGGGCATGAAAATGCAAAACAAAAAATATTCTGTCCGTGATCTTATGTACAAGAGCGAAGTACAAGGCGCGGGTCGAGGGATCGGAGACCCATGTTAGAGTTGGCGGCCAGAGGCCGCCGGGGCGAAACCCCTATTTTTCCTTTACAAATAGAATATAGAAAACATATTTAATTTGATAATTAATGTATACATTTCAAAAAGAAGATCCGGTTTATGTATAATATTTATTTTCAGGCGTGGGAGAGTTGCGGATACTTTTAGCCTCATTACAAGAGCACATTAATCACGCAGGTGGATTGCTAATTCGCCAGTTGCGCCGACGAGATTATCTCTATGCTAAACGCGAAAAACAGTATGATGTCATTACAGCCCATCTCCAGGCTCTTAGCGGCAAAAGAAGTAAGTATTCGTCATAATTTATTTTTTCACAAATTCATCGAATAATGATTTTGGTACATGTCGAATAATGTTGATGAAAACAACCTTAGAATAGTCCTTAATTTTCGATTTTTTTATTCAAAACAACTTTTTACTTTTACCATTTTACGTTATTCAAGTGTATAGATCTAATGTTTTCCATTATTGATGGAAAATGTGGCTTACCTTCGGACGAACTCTTTCACGATATAATTGTAACAAAATGTGGATATTATATTTTAAGTTCAATAATTAATAAGTAAAAGATAAATGAAAAGCGATTGCAGTTGCAGGTCGACTTTTTCAAAATGCGAATTCTTTCAATTTTTCTGAATCCAATTTATTAATTGGAATAATGCTGAATTTCAAAAAAAAGGAATTGAATAGAATTCGGTAATACGTAACGTTCAATATTTAATAATATATACAGGGATTAGGTCTAATTTTAACTGAGAATCAGTGAATAGTCATCACATTAACTTTGATTACAATAATTTGCAATAGTTGTTGTCACTGATTCGAATTGAGATAGTCTTTACGCTACATTTACCATTTACAACTATACATGGCTGGAATTGAAGAGTGTTCGTATAGTTGTTTTCAACAGTTCAGTTGAGTCGACCAGCTGTAGCTCTAATTCCGTATTTACCGTTCTGAATTGTTGAATCGTCAAGTTTAATGCAGACAATTTAATGGCTTTGTAATCGCGTTTCTTTCAAATCGTTGAACTTGCTCCTTGAAATAACGTTATCAACACTCTGTCAGAATGCGCCGAACCTGGTGTCTTTTGATCAATAAACGTGCCATCGTCGTACCGTGCGTTCGACACTGCCATTGCGCGTGCTCCATTTTAGCCAAGGATAATTTGAAAGACGACCAAGATTTTTGACGGATAAGGAAGTCCTCAAATGGATAATAACGGACGTAAAATGTTAAATGTCAAACGTTTGCTAACTCTGATGGTAGTGGTAAATTTCAGTATACAATGACCGTCGACCCTTTTTAATTAGTTACATTTCTGACCGTTCTTTAGTGTTTTGTTAGTTTGAGGTCATTTTGGAGTTACGTCGACACTGGAGATGCGTTACAAATAGAGACGCGAGCGCACAAATTGGTACATTTCTCTCATTCAACGATACGTGAAATAGTACGTAGTGAATTATTTACGTCAGTAATGTTTCGCAAGCTGTGTAAAGTGAATGAAGTTCGACATCAATTCAAACTAGGTGTTAGAACAATGAACGAAGGGCGGAAAATAAAGCATTTCTAAATCGAAATTTTGTCCAATGGAAAATTTCATTTTCGTGCGTATATAATAAGTACAAAAATTTACTTCAGGTGCTTACAAAATTAATACTGGGAAAAATATTTCCTTGCATGCCTTTTATTCATCGTAATATAGTAATAAAAAAGCACTTTTCCGTCTTATTGTAATGCGGCAAATACAAAAAGTCGAATTCAACAAAATGTCTATTGTCGTCGAATCGAACGTAATGCCCGTCTTGTAGCCATCAGAGTTTGGGAAGGGGTGTGGGTGCCTGATGGGGTATATTCGGAGCCTTCCGTCGGGCGTTGCAAGGTTGTCGGTCGGAGACCCCAGGCGGTCTTTCACTTTATATTAATAATTTAATTATCTCTGATTGACTTCGCTTTATGAAAAAAGACGAAATCGTTATTAATTTATGACGACTCGTACAATTGAATTTCAATCTATTTATACAAAGATCACAAATAGATTATATTATTTCAATATAGAAATTGATCAATATGATTCTTTGACGGTAAATTTAAAGAATGGATATGTGGTTTTTTCACGATCATTCCGCTATTAAGACAAATTTATGAATTAAAAAAATTAGAAAAGTGCACACCATTTACACAATTTGGGCGTTCGCATGTAAATGCGAGAAGGTATATCAAAAGGCATGCATTCGTAAAAGTCCACTTTACGGCTGAAGAGAATAACTGGTCCAGAAGAAAATCGAAAAATTGTCACGCTTTCATTGAAGTTTTTGGAGAAGAAGCAAAAAGAAAAAAATAGGCGCTAATAAATATTTACTTGAATATATAGAAATTTTGTTCAGTATGGATGAAATACATAATGTATTTATATATATAAGGCATTCCATACCAAATCGAAGGGTCGAAAGCCCGACCTTTCTTCGATATTTTCTAAATTTTTATATCATTTAAGATTAAGTGAGATACAAATGAGATTTTTTTTTCAATTATTTTTCCAAACGTTTTTTTTTTTTTGGACAAAACAAAATTTAAAAAATCGTAAACTTTTCATTCGAATGGCGGTGTCTTTGAAAATACTCGATTTTCGAAAAAATGTGTCGTATATAAAAATTGCTGTTTTGAATGAACTTTGCATAGAATTTTTTTTCGAATTTTTGAAAAATCATTTGCCTGAAATATCGTCAAAAATAGATTTTGTCAAGTATATGTCACCCACGAACAATCTGAAATTATGAAACAATTCGAGGAAATGCTCTTTCAAAAATTCGAAATACAGTTTCACTGCAATAAAGTTTATACAGAAACCGTCACTTTTATGTAGTATAGATATATATATTTTCTTAAATCGCACATTTTCGAAGATTCAGCCATTTTGATGAAAATTGTACGATTTTTGAAATTTTGTTTTATTTAAAAAACTGTTGGAAAAAATTTTGTGAAAAAATCGTGTTTGAAACTTTTAATTTGGTCTTAAAGTGATATGAAAATTTCGAAATTATTGGGGATGGCCTGGTTTTTGACCATTATATTTGATATTATAAAATTACACTTTGTAAAGGTCGCAGGTATAGGAGTATTATACATAATGTACTCTTTTAGATACTTCTAATTAAAATAATTTTTCGTGAAAAAATATTGAAGACTCTACAAAAGAAACTTTATGAATTCGTTAAGTTTTGTAATGGTGTATATATAATATTACCGGCATATATATATATATATATAAACTCTACAGAATGACTAAAAATGCGATTTCATAACATTGTTAATTAGCCAAACAAAAACAAATTCCAATTAAGTATCTCAAATTCACCCATCGAGATGATTAGCAGTAATTTAATATAAACAAGTAAACTTGTATATGCTTCATCAAACTAATGAAAATCTACTGCAGGAATTATCCAGTCAGTGCGAACGTAAATTTTTGCAAACAAATATTTGGCCTGCTTGCAATATTAAATAAAATCAATACTGCGAAATTGCACGCTTATAAATTTGTAAAAGAATTTGTATATCACACTGTACAGAATTTAAAATTACAATTATACATGCATTTTTAATTAAATTCTTGCATGATTTGTTCAATATTCGATATTACTGCAATATAGGGCAAGTACACTTAATTGAAGACGTCGAATTAATCATATTCTTTATATTAGAAATCTAAAATAATTGTAACAAAATTAATTATAAGAAGTATATTTAATTAATATGATAGTTTATTACTACTATATTTCAGTGCCATAATTAATAAATTTGATTTTATTTATAAAACATAAATAAATATGAAAATAGATACGCAATGCTAATAAAAAAGGGTGCAAAATTCACTCACTCTTTTCTCTGTCTCTCTCTTTCTCTATGTTATTCTATAAATTCACAAAATTATTTTATTATTTCTTAAAAATTAGAATTCTTTAAAGTAAATTTACCATGTATTTTACATGTACCATACATGCAATACAATTCTATATAAAAAAAAAACAAAAAATTATAATTGTTATTTACGTAAACATATATACTGTACGCACCAATATTTAAAATCGCGTAACAGTTTTCCCGGTTTTCGAATTGAAAATCTGAAATATTCTAACTTAAATTATCTCAGTGTATTATTTCGAGTAATTAGCGTACGATCCTATTTTCGAACTTGAGGTACACGAAGATTTATCGAATTCACTTATTACTTCGAAAATCTGAAATTTAAGCGTCGTGTTTATTAGGTAATGAATATTAAAGTAACTTGTAATGAATCCGGAAAGAATTATGTCTTGCTCACGATGAACTTTAAATTTTAAATAGCGGCGCTACTTATGCTTTGTCATATTATTCTTAATGAATGTGCCTAACGCTGCGCTCTTCTCTGAATTTCTTTATTGTGTTACATTTAATTAATATGAAGAGAGGACGCGCTCTCTGAGTAAGGATTAAGGTATTTTTATCTCCAAAATTTCACGAAGCCCGAGCTTACCTTATAGTTCTGAAACTTCATACTTGTATAAAATTGATAATTAAACTACAACTCGACTAAGATAAATAAATAAAGAAATAATATTTCCGGAAATAAATGAATATTTGCGCTAATTCATTAAGAATTCATTAAGAATTAATTAAAAATTCATTTTTAATAAAATACAAAATAATTCTAATTTTACTTAAGTTTAACCAAAATTAAACAGAATATTCACCATCAAATGTCTGAGAATTATATTAAATTTAAAGAAATTGATTGCATTTTGTTGTATACTTTTAAATTCTGTAATTCAAATTAGAAAATTAAGTGAAAAATTTAAAACAATCGAAAACTTAAAATAGTAAATGCGAAATAATCAAAATAACAACAACAAAACAATTTCTAAAAAATGTACAAATAATAATTTATTATAACACTGTATTAAAAATGGTAGGAATTAATGTAATTTAAATTTCATAAACGTGCGCGTTTATGACATAAAATTTAAAAGTTCAAATTCAAAACAAGTGAAAATCTAACAATTGTATAGAGTGGATCACGCAAGAGTAGTTTCAATTACAGTAACAAGCATTTCATTAAAACGAAAATAAAGTCGTTTTATCATATATTTATGGTGTAATTTCATTACTAATATATATCTAGTGAGCACAAGCGGTAAATATCCATCATAAGGCATTATTACTCTTAAGTCGTCCTCACAAATGAAAATAAAATGTTCGTCCGAATAAAGAGTCATGGTGCTACTGGAAATTATTGAGTTCTCTCATTTCTCTCTTCTCATTTATTTTTTACCAATTCACGTATACTAGTCAAATAAATCTCGAGCATTTGTATATATATATATAGAGTGTCAATGTAGAATGATGGCAATTATTTGCAGTAGCTATCTTTATCGAAACTTTTTAACCCTTTCAAGTATAACAGTTATGCGTACCTATATGATTAAAAGAAAACGTGATGTTTTTTGTTTTGTTTTCAATGTATTACATTTTAATTTGAGTAATGGATTTAGAATACCTCCAAAAGTGATAAATATCTTATGTGATGCCAGATTGGGGTATTCAGAAAAAAAAATGGTGGACACAAAATGGAGATAAGTAAAATTTTGTTTGTAATAGCAGAGACATGCATAAAAAATCATAAACATTAATGGATTTTTATGAACATTAATATCCAAAGGTTTTTGAGATCGCTGTGAATGAATCTGATGTTAGCTTTTGAAATTTCAAAATGGCGGATCTAATAGGACCCAAAACATCGTTTTGATGTTATTTGTACGTATATATATGATGTATAACTTGAAAATTTTAAAAATGATTTCAAGCACCATTGAAAAGAACGATTCCTGTCCAATAAAAAATGACTACATTTTTTCAGACGTTTTCTTATTGAGTTTAAATACTCAAATATAAATACAAATACGTCAAATTTCATAAAGAAAATTTGTACATTTGGTCCTTAGCGTACACCCAAAGTCGCAAACTATATATAGTGTATAGGACCTTTGCTTATTAAAAATAAGCAATTAAAAATAAGTTATATTTTGAGTTTGTTGAGTGTGTAAAATTTATCGCCACAATACCTGATCCTGTTTCTCCGACATAATTAAAGAAAAGTGACGATGTCCAAAAAATCGTATATATGGAAAGTGCACGGAAAATGCATTTCAATGTTTTTTCTGAAGGTTTCCGCAGGATGTCGGAAATCGCACAACTCACAAACTTGATATTTCAATTTGGGTCAAATTTCCATTAAATTTACAACTGATCAACGAAAATAGGAGGAATTCTACCCAAATCAACGAGAAATCAAATATTAAAGTTTAAATTTGTAGATTGTAATATTCACTCTTTTATTTCGGTAAATTTGTAACAATTGTTCTGTACAATTATCAAAATTTACAATTAAGAAGTAGCTATTTACAAGTATATTGAAATGTAAAAAATGCAAGAATTTTTATTCATTGTAAGTAAATATTAATAAACTATATCTTAATTGTAAACTGTAACTATTATAATAATTTCGTAATAACTATTATAATATTTCGTAAACTACTTCATAAATTTAAAAATATTTTATTAATGTTAACTTTCCAATTTTATTAGCGTAATTTGATAATACAATTAATTTTGATATTACTCATGTCAATTTTGTTAATTATATCTATTATTATCAAATATCATGTGATTTACGCTTCGAATGCGGTTATAAGAGAATCTTTTTGTGAAATCCGAATTAATACATAACAAAAATATACGACAGTTGACTTCGTCTCACAGGTCAGAAAATTTCATACTCTATATGTGGTGGATTTCACATAACGTACATTTGCACGTTTTTCATTGGCGTAATTTTAAATTAAACAATTGTAAATTATCACGTTTTAGTTTTTATATTGAATCTATTTAATATAATATAATATGTTATTTTAGACTGACATTCGTTAACGTCTCGGGGAAATCACTGTTAGACATTGCCGAAATTATTTGAACCTGCGGTAGGAAACTGAATATGTTCCGTATATAGAAGGCAGATTGGGGAAAGAAACTCTTGTGAATAATCTATACCGAACATTCAGATGTTGAGAGTGGAATTACGTCAATGATCCGAGACATTGAATAAGCGATTGTACTAATACAAGCTAGGTAGAGCAGTATATAATTAATGAAACAATGAAATTACGCCATATAAACAATTAGATACATATAAGATTGGTAATTCAAAAGAGAGCCCATTTTGGATTTATATTTATTTTAAAACACTCGGACGAATTAAACGAACGAAAGTTATATTAAGAAAATATTCATATTCATTGAGTTTTGTGGAATCTAATACCAGGAAGAAAGTAAATAAACAATAATACTTTAAACGAAAGAAAGACCAATGAATCTATTATCTGCTGCTTATTTTCTAAATTTACAAAAAAAAAAAAAAAAAAAAAATAATAATTTGTTCTAATTAGACTATAAGACTTTCATTATTTTCGGTCCTTTATCACTTACTGCTAAATACGATTTTCAAAAATAATCAAAAATATTTTTGATAAAATATTATTCAAAAAGATTATAAGAAAACGACGTAAAATTAATATACATCCTATAAAGGCTAAAGATATACACAATGTGTACACAAGTGTGGGTGCATGGGGATACTGTATTTATTTACAAATACAAGTTTCTAATAATATTCCAAACTGGAGGTCCCTTCGCGAATTAGTCTCATGTGGATTCAAAAAAATCGATGCCAAATAAATAATTATAAAAAAAAACAAGTATGGCAACATCCCTGAACCAAATACATAATAAATAAATGCAAAAAACAATTTAATGAGATAATTACTGTCACAAAGTTTAATTTAAAATTAAAATTGGAAATGTTAAAAACTGCCAAAGTATATACTTCAAAGTAAAACGTTTATAAAGCCTGATGGGTTTTTCTAGAATGTACAAAAAAGTGTAAAAGATGGCCAAGTCATATAATATTTCAAAGTAAAACATAAACACAGGGTTTGCGTATGAAAATCACGTTTCTTGAAATAAGTGTTACGCGCTAATTATGAAAATTGTTATAATGAAATTAGTAAACATTTTTGCTTCGTTAGTTCTAATTCAAATATTCCAAAGTCACACCAGAAAAACAGTACATTTTTTTTTACAAAATACAGAAAATCTTGCATTTGTAATAATGGGGTAAAGCAACAAATCTTATTACTGATATGTCGAAATAATACTATTATTGTTATTTGTTACTTTCTTGCATGTATTTTTATTTGTTTTGCATTTGAAACAAAATCCTAAAAAGTAGGAAAAGTATTATTTATTAGAACAATATGTTATACAAATAAATATATAAAGTATTCGAAGTACGAAAATCCATCTTGAACATCCTTTCACGTCTGTAATACATGATATATGGCTGTGACTTTTATGAGTACATTCGAGGTCACCTTCGAGAGTACGAAAGAGTATAAAGAACATCCGAAAGGATTAAAATCTATTTTATTATGACTGAAGAGAAAAGTTTTTGAATTGGAATCTTTCATAAAGAGCGCAAATTTCACTCGCTGAGAGTGAATTTCAATTCGTATTGATATTTAGGTAACCAACTGTAAAAAGCGTGTGGTGTTCATCTGTCTGACTCTAAGCAAATTTTATGACGTTTCAGAGACATTGTTATGGACAACAATATACATATATATATATATATAACAATAAGTATATACGAAATACATTATGAAAAAAATTTACTTTGTTTTTCTGCATGCTTTGTTTGATGATAAGGACAAGAAAGCACTGACACAATAAAAAAAAAAAAATAATAAAAGCAAAACTGAAGTACGTAACATTTTCACCCCGTGGGAATAAAAGTTCATTACTGCATTCAAGGAATGATAATAGAGAGGCTAGAGATAAGTGCCTTACTCTCAAGGGAGTAGAAATTAACTTCTGCTCTCACTTACGTGTTTGTAGAGTGAAACTTGAACCCCTCTCTACAGTTGTGATACTACTTTTGACTATATACTTTGGGTATATGGCTAGTTTCCTTTTCCTTACACACTTATAAAAGATAAAGGCGATTAATTAAAAATTCAAATTAATATTCAATTTTGTCAATGATCTAGTTGTGTCATATTATTCATTACTGATCGGAGTTACCTTATATATAAGGTCTTTCCGATCAGTAACTTTTTAACGATTTCAAATCTTCATCGCTATTTTAGGTTCGTCGGAATCCTTATCAATAGTTATGATGATTTTGTATATCTCATTATAAGATTCTACTACTCAGGAAAATCCTACGATCCTCATTATAAGGATATTCTAATGTTAAAAAATCTTGGATATTTCAAGTTTTTTATGCGCAGATCCTCAACATATATAGTGCGAGACTCCTTGAGGATATCCTCAGAATATCCTTAGATTATCATTGTTCTATAATATATATATATATATATATATAAATATCACTCCCTGACGAATGTAAAATAGCGATGAAGATTTGAAATCGTTAAAAAGTTACTGATCGGAAATACCTTAGATATAAGGTCATTCCGACCAGTAATGAATAATATGACACAACTCGATCATTGATAAAATTGAATATTAATTTGAATTTTTAATTAATCGATTTTATCTTTTACAAATGTGTAAGAAAAAGGAAAATATAGCCGTATTCCTAAAGTAGTCAAAAGTAGTATCGCAACTGTAGAGAGGGGTTCAAGTTTCACTTTACAAACACGTAAGTGAGAGCAGAAGTTAATTTCTACTCCCTTGAGAGTAGGCCTCTCTATTATCATTCCTTGAATGCAGTAATGAACTTTTATTCCCACGGGTGAAAATGCGTTACGTATACTTCAGTTTTGCTTTTATTATTATTATTATTTTTTTTTATTGTGTCAGTGCTTTCTTCTCCTTATCATCAAACAAAGCACGCAGAATACACAAAGGAAATTTTTGCAACTTCATAATGTATTTCGTATATACTTATTGTTATCTCATAGCTACCTCGATGTACCGAAATTACAGACTATAGCATATACATGTATGAATACGTATACGTACACGTGAATAAAATGGAAAGTGTTTGAGTCGCAGACGGAGGGGGAGACTTTACCTGGCAGAATGACAAGAGAAGGACCGTTGAAGAGTAGCTGAGGAGCGAGACAGACTGCGTTTTCACGTTTACTGACTACTATAACGTCACTTTTGTCTCGTCCTTGTCGGATCTGTGAAGAAAGAGATGACAATACACCCTAACATTGTCGTTCAGTTTCAACGGAACTTGCCCGCTGATGTAGTGCGACGAAGAGGGATTTATCCGAGAATGCGCGAGGGGGAGTGTGCGCGCGCAGCTCGAATTCCGGGCTCAGCTGATCGTCCGAGCAACGTAAGGGGACGTTTCTACCCCTCTGAGTTCAGTCTCAGATAAAAGCTTCGGCAAACGCGAATGTTCCTTCATTTGACTCACGAGTTTTGTGACCGTCGATAATTCAGTGCCGTGGATTTCAGTGCCGGGTGACGACGCTTCACCCCCCCGGAGAAGGTGATAAAATAGTGCATTGTGCGAACGGGGTCGAGACATGTGTTCGGTGAATCATCCCCTCGGCAACGTTGTATTCACGCAATGCAACGCGAGCCAAGAACCAAGAAATCGAAACGTTACCCGACGTACACGTTGAATGCACGGTACGCTTTGGCCATAACCCCCCCACCCCCGCGTGGGGCGATCGCAGGTTTGGAAAAGGGGATTTTTCAAAAATCGATGATATACGCGATCGTTTCACGGCTATAAAACTTCGAAATGGAAAACTTGACAATCGCGACAGAGGAATCGTGTCAAGGGAAATAATGGATTAGGGGTGTACAATGCGGCAAACTGTCGGCCCTAAATGTGGGTTTTGAAAGTCTCATATTGATAACAGAAACTATAGCTATAATGCTACTGGGCATGAAACATTGTGATTGCATTGAATTTTAGAAAATTTATAAACTTGAATTTTAAATTTGAATTATGATAGAAATTTGAATAAATGTCTTTGGAAGAATAATGTTATTTATTGAATAACAAGTGTTGTATATCATTTTTTTTTTACTATAACGACTCTTTTTCACATGATTTAGTGAACATGCTAAATTCCCTATTCAGTATAATCGAAATAGATACGTATGCCAGTATCCATTTACTAATTAGCAACCGTAAACTTGTTCACGTGAAATTTATTGCTTAATGGAGCATGAATTACATGACAACTTTACTGCTAATGTGCGTATAATAAAAAGTTATACCTAGCCAGGATTCGTCATTATTATTCGTTACATATATGTCGTTGTGTGAGTACAGGATAAATGAAATTTTATTTTACAGCCAACGAAATGACATTCTCGATTTTTACCTTTTAAGATATTTTTTTGTTCATTTAGTAAACATTTTGCATTTTTAAAGAAATATATATCCTTTGTTGCAGAAAAAAAATAATAGATGAAGCTTGTGTTGTAAAAAATAGAATTTTTGTTGGAAAGGCTCCTTTTCACTTTGAAATTTAATAAAATATTTTGAAATAAGTGACAAGACATTTGCTAAAATAAAAAAATATCTTTGCATTTATTGATCATATAGTCAGAAATAAATGTTTACATTAAACGTTTCGTGCAAAATCTGGATTAAAAAAAAAAAAAAAAGAATGAAATTTCCTCTTCAATAATTTTACAAATCAAATATTGATTCTATCCTCTCTAAATAACAGTAAAAAAAAAACATAAGAAAATATTTTTCCGTACTAAAAGATCAAAATACTTAAATCATAAATAAACTCACATTAGGATCTTGAAATTTACATCGTGATAACGTCACAAAATGTATTTTTGCACCATCTCAAATTTCACCAAATTACTCACTTACCGAGGGTCAGACAGTATGTGATTCCTGCCACCAAGCTCTGCTGTGGTCTCAAATCCAAAATCGATAATGCTTTTGAATCAGCGTTTGCCATATTGCTCGCAATGTACGTTTATTTCACAGAATTAATTTCATAAATAAATTGTCATTAATACCATGATTATTATTATTATTAAGTTTACGTTTGCGGTAAAGTTACTTGGATCGTTATTTTTTCCAGAACTTTACCATCATTAATAATTCTTATGTGAGTCTCATCAGTCTTTTTGAATCTATTTATCATCATGCATGCTAATTTTTTAAAACATAATTTAAATAGCAAGTAATAAAATGCACAAATAAATCAGTAGATTTTTATGAATTGTCATACTGTACGCGCCAAAGTTAATACTTTGAAGCCACAATTGTGGGTAAAATTAGAAGACCGACCATAGATGTAGAAATATTCACACACTGACAGTACTATAGGGAAATACAAAGGGAATTCTTGATATTCCTGAAATTATTACGCATTTGTAGCCTCTGTTTCAACCGAGGCTTTAATAAACTTTGTGTGGGTTTCATCCTGCGGGTTTCTTGAGGTTCAGAAAACACACAGATGTCTATCAAAAGATTGATAAGTTTTTCGTAAAAACGAATTTTTTTGATTTTTTGTTTTGATTTCATAATTGAATTATTAAGTTGTATCAACATTTTTTAAAGTTAGTTACAAAAAAAGTGTTAAACGAATTTTTAATTAATTGTTATGCATTAGCGATTGATTATATATGCGAATGCATATATACATTATTTGTTATATTATAAATAGTATAAAGAGAACATAATAAATAATTTGTTCAATTGTGAATCATTTCATGGCAACGTTTTCAATGAAACTCTTGTTTAAGTTTGGCATTTCATTCTTTCTATAGAATATATATTCTCCGATTCTGCCCAAAACGGAGTAAAATTTGACATTTATAAGTGAAATGTCACTCTGTAAGCAATAAGTGTGAAATATTGGCCTTTTTTTGAATATTGGCTCAATTTTCACACTTTAGTACACGTTATAATAATATTTTAATTAATGAAGTAACTTTTATAATGTACTACTAAAAACTATGTACTGTACATTGAAAAAAAAATATTTTTTAAATATAGTGGCTCAATTTTCACTCTTTACCAGTGAAATTTAACTCCAAGAAATTTAAAGAGAACATACACAATTATATATGTTCACTGCATTATTCCAGAATTATGTATATTCATATAATATTTTATAATGAAGTTAATAAAAGTATATTTTATAATGAAGTGTTATCGCATAAATGCTTTATGTCAATGTATGATTCATTGCACGTGTCTTATGAATATAACCTTTGCGAACTTTTAAAAAAGAAATAAACGTAAATAAAATCAGTAATAAAATTAAAACTATATAAATGTATATCAATCTCTATTGATGTCTTCAGATGAAATTAGATCCAGTCAAATCTATTTACGGGTTGTATTGGACCTGACAACGTCCATATGCACTATTCGAAACGGTAATCCTGATTGGGTTTACTTTGATGTACTAAATTATAAAAATGTAATATGCTTGGGCAAAAACGAAGAGAAATTCGATAACGTTATAGATCTCATTTATTCTGATCGTAATTTTTTTTTTAGCTTCTCTTTATGTCATGGCATGACGTCATACCACTTTTTGTCCGAGTTAAAAATTGTTCACTTATACTGAAGTGTAGTATATTATTAAAAGTATAGTACATAGTTTTTAGTAGTGCATTATAAAATGTTCTTCATTAATTGAAATTGTGTTATCATATATATGTATATGGAAATGTAAAGTAAACGTTACGTAACGTCCTGACAGAGTGCCAAATTATAGATTCACGTAACTATATTAGGATCTTACATCGTTTTTAGCAAAAAAAAAACAAAAAAACAAAAAAAAAACACAACTTCAGTATTCGCAATACGTAAGCTATATATTCAGGATATATTTTAAGATGTGATTAAACATGTGAAGATGTTTATATTACTATCCCTAACAAATTGGGTAATGAAGTTTACTCCTTAAATAATACAACTTACAAACAATTATGTTATAGTTAAACCATATCCTATGCAGATAATAGATCTTCTGATAATATCGCTTTTACCTGAAATTGATCCTTTTATAGAAGTTAATGAATTCTATACTTTTTTTGACAAATATTTTAAAAGTGTAATTAAAAGAAAGGCTATCGGCCGACATTGGATTCCAGTGTTCTATATTAAATTAACGTCTTTACAAATCTAAGGAATTTTCACAATCCCCTTGCTTCGAATCTGACCTAATTTCATTAGGGATCAAGGAATTATTTCATTTATATAGGACAAACAAGCAAAAGAAACTTTCGATTTAATTGCGCCCTGAAACTTCGTTTGTCACTGAAAATTCGTGGGATGGCTTATTAACATTCTAAATCGGTTAATCATTTTCATTCATATTATAAAAACCGGGTTTTCGCAGACTTCTTTTCAATTGAAAATTCTTGATTCGTCCAGTTTTCGTTCATTAGTCCATGGACGAAAATTGGACGTACATTGGATGTCTAGATATGTATGAATAATGGACGTCCAGACTCAAATGTACATTGGATCATCGATGTACGTCCAGTTTAAACTAGATCCATTATTAATGTTTGCAATTTAAAATTGCCGTATATAGGTTCAACACTTTTCTTTTTATTTTTAACCATATACTATAATTATTAATAGCACACACTGTATCTAAGAGTGAAATAAAATTTCATATTGATAATTGTTAATGTATATATTAAAAAATCCATGTTTACAAACTCCACTAGATTAGATGATTATTATTCGTGATTGTTTTGTTTAAAAATACTCTCTGGTTTTATGAAATTTTCTCATTTTAGAGCTTTCACTTTAATTTCAGTGAAATTATCTGAATCAAAAACTGCAAAAAATGTCATTGTTAAATTTTTTTCGTTCCTGAACAAAATTTTTGTAAAATGTATCGTGACTTACTTAGGACTAATCAGACGTATTAATGATATCATTCTGGTCGATCAATAATTTGATTCATAATAATTTGGATATAATTTAACTCATTATACTTTAATTTTGTATTATATATTATTCTTTGTATTAACTTTAATTCGAATGTGTCACTGTCACGATATTGATGCATTGTGTTACAGTGATAAAATTATTTTTATTGAAATGCAAGATGAGAATAGTAGCGAAGCATTCATTTCTCACTCGTGCAGTGTTATGTAAAAGCTATGCCCGTGTTCAGAATACTTTATTCTCAACATGATGGACATGATAAATGGCACTGTCACTACAATGTAGTACTATTTTTCCTTTTTGATGGTGCTTTTTATTTGTCATTTTTTACATGAGAGTTTATAAACTATACACGATAATGATTATTATTTATCAAGTATTCGTAGTGGATGCATACACATTTATATAATTGAATTTACGTAAATGATTATATATAAGAGTAACGTTAGTAACTACTATATATGTATTCTAACGATGTATATGGATGAATGTTAGAACAGTCAATCGTATAATACAAATCGTATTATACAAATTTAAATATACGCGACATTTTGATGAAATTAAATTCTATTAAATTATATTAAACAGTATTGCAATGTAATTTGGAAAAACCTTCGTAACCCGTCTTAAATGATTGAAAAGTACACACTTTATAAATAATTGGAAACTTTTATACAGATTAAATTTGAAAGAAAAGTTTCAATTTTGAAGATTCGACCCAATGAGAATGACGAATTTCCCAGAGAAAATTTTGTTTTCTGTTGTTAAATACTTTTGTAGTTACTACAATTTATAACAATAACCGTTAAATTAGGTATTAATTAAATTTGAAAACGAAGTATTACTACGATTATAGTTATTATTATTTGCTATTATTATCATTATTAAACACCATCAGCATTGTGCAACAATGCGAAAATCTGATATAAAAAGGAGCACAAGCACTCTTCTTTGGTCAAGTAGCCACGATCCATTCATGTCAACATCATCACCTACGCGAATTCTCTCACGAGTGAATGTCTTATTACATTTAAAAAAATTTTTTTTTGAATAATGAAAATTTTGATGTTTGTCTATATTAAGTATGGACATTTATAAATGTATCCAACAAATCATTGAAAGGTTAAGAAACTGCACTACAGATTTTGTATATCCATGAAATATTTTTGTATCATTATAGTTTATTACTTTTCGTAATCACGTTAAAAATGTCTCTATTGAAACTATTCAGATAAATGTTTGTTTTGAATTTAGGAAACAGATCTTAATTCTACCAAAGCATTAGGAATTATTGGTAAATGGATAAAAGATCATTCGAATGTTTACTTACGGAAATTATATACAAGCTGTAGCTTCTTCTTATAGTAAGAAACTGTACAATCCGCAAACAGTCTGCAGAAATAAAATGTCACCTATCGTACAAGATTTAATTTAATCTGTCACATTTTTCGTTTTGATGGACAGTTTACTTTTTCCGAAATAAATTATATGTATACACTGAGGAATAAAAATCTTTATTGCATTTTGCATTATTTTTGTATAAAGTAATGCGTATAATATAAAAAGGTTTGAATTAAAAATTGAAAAAATAATAGCTTTCCTTTAAGTCGTCAAACAATTTTTGTTTTCAAAAACAGCATGTAGTTAAATCGCAGAATTTTTTCATTACGTCGATCGCATCAGTTCGGCAACTTTTACTTTTCGTTTCTCCTTTATGAAATCGCCTAATTGACCACTGAAAAAGGAAAGCAATTTTATTTATTCTCCGTCGATTCCACAACACACTGGTTTAAAAGGACATAGACTCTTGGCAACGTATTCAGGGGTATCGAAAATCGATGGCTAAACTACGTGTATAGACATATACCGAGTTTAAGTCGCGCGAGTATGCTGACAGATAACGAGCAGATAACGCGAGTACCCAAAGGGGGTGTGAGTTGTGTAAAAAATGATAATGACAGAAAGTGCATACGGAAGGCCTGACAAATATACTGATATAAATATCTGCTGAGAACGCAATATTTTGCCTGATATACGACCAAGTGCGTTGGTGTGAGAAGGGGGTGGGTGAGGGTGAAAAATACTTTCGGTACACTTTCAAACGACGTTTGCTTCTTTTGAAGTGCAATCGAATGCGAAATCACCTCCCGGTTACGTGTTAGCCTTTAGCTTTCAACCTTCTGCAATTAACGTTCGAGATTTTTATGACATATATTGGCTTGAGCAATGATGACGAATAATTGGAGTTCTTTTTTTAGAATTTGAAAGCAGTAATCTGTTACTGATATAACTATTTTGCATTAAAAAAGATAGAAAAAAAGAAACATGTACGGGATTTATGAACTTTTTGCAAATGAAGAAAGAGCATTGAACATTATATAACATCGATTCGTGAAAGATTGATTTTATCGTTTTTTAACTGCATTGGTCATTGATGTTGTCGATAATTTTATAGTTCTGTCGATTTTTCGAATCATATTAGGTTCTCAAGTCTATCGATTTACGATCGCCTTGATTCTGGGATCTTGAATGATCTTGAAGCTGGGATCTTGGAGTCAACGAATTTCGATTCTATGAATTTTCAATTACAGTGATTCTCAAATCTATCGATTCCTGACTTCAGTGGTATTTGGTGCTATGGGGTCCCATTGACTGATGACATTCCATCGTTTCGGTTAATACTTGATTCTATCGATCTTTGAGATCAATCGAATCTGTTGATTATCGATCTTTATTGAATCTCGATTCTATTGTTTCTTCATCAATGATTATTTTCACTTCGTATCTTCTCTTTTCGAGATTGCTTCGTATCGAATTTCTTCCAAATCAACATTTTTAAAATGGTTGGTAGTTTTTTCTTAACAGTTGTCGTTTCCTTTAATGTTGATCTTGTCATATTATGGTATTTTAAATTTTATATTTTTATCATTCATTCTGCTTACTGCTTATTTTGTACATTTATATACACATGTTGATAAACAGATCAAATGCAATTTTATCTGAAATCTTAGGTTTTTTTTTCATTCGCTTCTATTTTTGGTTTGTATAATATCGCATATAGCGAGTTTCGACATTCATCATTTTCTTTTTGTTATGTTTGTGTTCAGTGAAATTATTAATTTTTCGCGAATTAAAAGGTAACTTTTTACGTCAATTTTTCTATACTAGTGTTATTTTAGATTCACAAATAATTTTTAAATTTATCAACGTAATGTTCAACGCTATATACAAATTTGTATTGAAAAATGAGTTTTTCCTTGACTCAGGTAAAAATAATTTTTAACAATTTTACGAAAAGTATCACGGCGATTTTACAAGGATAAAAATTTTACTTATTAATTATTAATGGAAGATGAGCGCGATGCTTTCGAAAATGTGTTCTGGAGCTTTAATTACGAGGTCTATGGTTTAAAAATTCGCAATATGATATTTGACCCTTATTTTGTGACTTTATGCAGCAAATGTGACTAAAACAATATTTAAATTTAAGTAATAATATCAAACATATATATAATGTACACTGTTAATTTTATTTTTAATAGTTTGACTTTAATAATATAATGCAATGTATATTCTGTCAGTTTATTATTTTACTACATAACAAATGTACATGTTCAGTAAGTCTTCTCCGACGCAGTTTCTTTGAAACGCACAATAAATCAGCATTATAATCTATAAAGAGTTTTCGCCACTTTAATGCTTGCAATTCCTTGTCATTTTTCATATTTAATTCAATATATTGCTTTTGATCGTGTTTCATATCGCGGTTGTGTGGTTTCATTCAATACGACAAATTATGATACAATTTACAATTATGTCATAATTTATGTCATCTTAAATTATGTCATATGACGAAAATAACGCCATAACAAATGATGACACATTATACAATTATGTCATAACTTATTATATAATTAAATTAATCGGAGAATTTTATTTTTTTCTGTATTAATGTATATTTTGGTGTCGATTCTGATTACACGTTTATAAACATCGATAAAAATGATCAAGGGAATTGTTGATGTATAATATATTTTTTTTATATATACTAGTAGAATTTTGAAAAACCACTCAGTCATACCAATCCCGTATGTTACTACTTAATAAGTAGTGAATAAATGATGAAAGACTCTTTTTCATGTTTTCAAAATATCCTACAATTTTCAAGTTTGTGCTACCTGTTTTTTAATGAAAAAACTTTGGCTGATATTCAACGAAAAATTATAATGACAGCTTTGCTCTCAGCTGATAAAAAGTCCACATCAACTATAATGTAAAAGTGAAGAGTCTGTGCGTTGAAAGGAAACGAAAGTGAATAAACTGAATAATATATAACATCCATTTTGTTAATGGGTTTTCTTTCTATCTCACATTAGCGATTGTCATCAAGAAAGAAAAATGTTGACAGTTCTCGGGAAAAGAGAAAATTGCCTATTTCAATGCAGTAATCCAGGAACATATTTTTTTGTAAAGCGTTTCATATTTTATTTATATTTTAATAAAATAAATTTTATGTAAATATATTTTTATACAGGACTGCCATCAACTTAAAAAAAAACAACTTTAATTACTGTAAACACGACGAATTGATTACTGTGAACGCAGGGATAATTAAAACATTCTGTTAATAAAAGTGATATATCTTTTCCTTCTTGCAAAAGTAAAATATATATGTACATTAATTTAGTTGTAGTCCGTGTAGAAACTGAAATTTTATGTATAAATCCATTATATTGAATACATACATCTACATTAAATTCTATGTACATTATGTTTCAAGCCCTTAAAATGTGTAAGCATTTGCACTAATGGGAATCGCATAAAATTGAATTCGAATGTATATACTTCGACGGTAATTTCAGTTACATTTTCATTAAATTACGTGTGCCAATTACTAAGTACATTAAAAATGCATGAAATTTAATAAATTTTAATCACTGCAACATACGAAACTTCCAATGAAATGTCGTTAAGGGGGTGCGCAAGCAGCTCGGTCGATAACGTCAATTCCTAATCTACAATATTTTAATTAAACAGAAACTAGACATAGTTTTAAGTCCAAATCGCTTTCACGCTGATTTTATGCTTGGAAGTTACATTTAAGAGAAATCGGCTCAGAATATTATGCGAGAGTTAAAATGTTCGCTCGTGGTATTCACTTATCACTGATTTCTTATCAAGAAATAAAGAAATTATACATCCAACGCGATTTTAAATTTTCCATTTCGAAACAGTAACGTCATGCATGCAATGATTGTTAGCTCTCTACGTGGCTGTCAAATTTTTACCGATAAAATCGTCGAATGTTATTCGAAGCGGAAGTTCAAATAAAAAAGTATCACTTATCCGCGACCGTAAAAATAGAAATTGGAATGAAAATGAAGTTAGCGCACTCGATAAATAGCGTCGAAACGAGGAAACGATATAGAAGCCAAAAACGAAACGAATACGAAAAAATAAAACGCGACCCACTTCGAAGTAATGGAAAAATAAAACGTGACCCCTACGTGTGCTTTTGTTTTACTGCTGCCAGGACGATGATAAAAGGATGCATCCAGGTCTTAGGAATTTTCGATATTGAAGGGGAAAGAGGGCCGATGAAGGATGTCGAGGTTCGAGAACGGCTAAAGAGACAGCCGCGGAATCGGAAAATCGCAATTAGGCAACAGAGGTGAGAATTATGAGGAGGACGAAGAAGAAGCTGCGAGGACACTAGGATAGAGAATGAGCGGCTTTTTTAATTCCCTGAAGAGCCTCGCGTCAGTAGCCGCCTCGAGATACGACGACGACGACGATGACGAGGATGAAGGTGAAGTCATTTCTCGATTTTTGATATGATTTTCAATGTTGACAAGTATGATTTTTTTTTTGCAAATTTTCAAATAATTTTCTTCAACCGACTTTTGCAAATGTAGAACTTGAGGTTTTTCTTGCATGGTATCACGGATAAAAATTCTCAGGTAAGATTTAACATTGGTAGAGTGCAAATTCTGGTCAGATAACTTTGACTTGGAAAGTCGTCATTTCTCTCGAAGAAGTTTGATTTTGTTCTTAGACCAAACTTTACACGATATTGCTCTTAAGTTTGTGTCGTGTGTCTTACTAGTAAACGGTGAGAACTGTCCATTTTTACAATACTATTAAGTTTTGATGATATTTAATACTATTAAGGATCCTTAAATTATGTAGACATTGATCCAAAAATGTCTCAAGGACATTATTACAAATACCACAGGAATGTTCAGTGTATATGTCATCCTTTAAATTAAGTATAGTAACCCGACTCATATTTTAATTTTGGTCGCACTAATCTATTTCAACTTTCTCTCTTACACTCGTTCCCCCTCCACCCCTCGACCTATACTGTGACATGAGTTCATTGGGAATGACCCTAAAGTAGACAACACTATTGTTTTCTCTTTTTGCCTCTGCCAATGATGGGATTGCGGAGAAACGTTAAAGTAGGAGGCTGGGGGGGGGGGGGGGGGGCCCGTCTTGCTTCCCCCCAAACATTAAAATAGTAAGGGGGCGGCCGGTTCAAATAAAAACCCGTTAGATGCCCACGTAG